>JAKUAA010000028.1:0-144835 GCA_030579055.1 Candidozyma chanthaburiensis
TTTTTTTTTTTTTTTTAACTGATATCTCTTTATTAGAGTAAAAAAACTATATCTCTATAGAAACTAATATTGACTTCAAGCAGCGGGATGGTATATGAACGTTTTAAACATGAAGAACTTCAACTTTCTTTGGAATCCCCGGAGTCGTTTGACCAGTTGAAAAGCATTTACGTTTTCTCCATCTATTCATCTAAATAGAGCTTGTCCGCAAACGCCCACTGTGCCCTCTGTGGTTCTGATTTCACAAAGGTAGCGTGCTGAGGATTATCAGCTCTCATTTACCGTCGACCTGCTGAGGCGAAAACCTGAGATACCGAGAGCTTTTCTCTCTTCTTTTTTCTCTTTTGTTTTTTGTTCCTCATATCTCTTTTCAAAGTCGTTGCAGCTCATAGATTCACTGCTACTCACAAAATTTGCCTCATATATTACCCAAGCAATGGACATGAATGGAGGAAGAATTGTAACAAAGATGGATATGCGATTAAAAACAAATCTTTCAAAAAGTCTAGCTAGCTCTATGAGTAGACACTTTGGCAGGTAACGATTCATCCTACGTCTTCTAGACCCCCCATTTTACCCCCCTGTAAATTTTCTAATGTTTTTTCCAAGATTTTTGATGCTTTTGGCACTTTCCTAATACTGCACTTCTATGCCATATAATCCTGCAGCAATCATTTGCAGACACAAATTCCTCTCGGTGGCCAAGCTGGCTAAGGCGCGAGACTGTAATGTGATTGTAATCTTGAGATCGGGTGTTCGACTCACCCCCGGGAGATTTTGTCTGCCTTTATGGCCAAGTTGGTAAGGCACCTCACTAGTAATGAGGAGATCGTCAGTTCGAATCTGGCTGAAGGCATCATTTTTGCTACATTCGAAGAACCAAAGACTTTTTTACTAAATTCACCGTTCAGCTGGTGCTGGCAGCCTTCACAGCGAGCAATTCAACCTCCTCACGCATGGCGAACCCCAAGAGTTCGTCCCTGACGTCAGAGTCTAGGAATTCGTGTGAAATAACATAGACATCGCCATCCAGGGCAGGGTCATGTTTGTAGTCTCCACAGACATCACTAAATTCCCGGAAATAAGAAACAGAAAGGGTCACATCTGGCCCACTAGACTTGATGTAACTATTAAACTGCTCCTCCAACTCTTTGCCTGCTCCAATGCTAGATTTCACGTAAATGTGAACGTGTTTGTGTACCTTGGCCAACTGGGCGACCAAATAAAGACTAAGTAAGTCTGTGGAGCTCAAAAGGTTGTCGTGGTCCAAAATCATCCGAACAGTTGACTGGCGGTCGGTTCTTGTACGCTCAGTAGTGAGCAAAATGGCCATATGGCAATCGCAATTATCATAAAGATAGCGGTACGACATGTCAAAATCGTTCTCTTCTTCGGTGAACTCAAGAACACTCTTCACTGTGTATGAGGTGAGAAGCAAATTGGCCAGTCCCGAAATATTGTCGTTGATTGCAGCAGCGTAATTTTTTTGTGGAGCCAAAATAGACTTGGAAGAAAAGTGCACGTCCAACAAGGAACTGAAGGCCTTTACGATGGCAAGAATGGAGTGAGAATTGGTTAAATCAGTGGGCGATGAATCGAAGGAGTCTGGAGCAGCACTAGATGCTTCGAGCAAATGGGACGTTCTGGACGTAAAAGCACGCAAGTGGATTGCCTTGACATCGTAGTCAATGTCGTCAAACGTCAAGTCCTTTAAAAGCGCAAGAACGTGAGGCAAAGTGTCGATCTTTCTGAGGAGGAGAAGGATATCTGTGATCTTGAAGCGGGCCAAGTTTTGGACGGACAAGTCTGAGATACAGCCCAACAACTCGCCCTCGGAATCAACGTCTCTCTTGAGAGTGCCTCTAATACGAGCTACCAGCTCTCTGTAACTCACGGGGTACGAAATCAAAGTCAATGGGGTGGTCAAGAATGTCGTCACAAGTGTCATCACAATGAACATCGAGTACACTCTTCTGGAAATAATGCTGGCGTTCAAGCCAACATTCAACACGACAATCTCCACAATACCTTTACACGACATCAACACACCGACGGTGAGGGATTCTCTCCAGAAAAGGCCGTTCAATTTGGCGGCAATGAAGCCGCCTGCAATCTTACCAATCATGGCCAAGGCAATAATACCAATACAGTATGCCCAGTCGATTCCCCTGTTCAAATCGCCCAAATTCACGTTCAACCCTGCCAAGGCAAAGTACATTGGGATCATCACAATGTGCACCATATCCTCTAACTTTTCGGTAATCTTGATCACATAGCCGTTGTCTCGAGGAATTAGAACACCTATCATGAAAGCACCGAAAATGGGGTGAACGCCAATAATGTCCGTGTAGAATGCCGACACGAAAACCATGACAACGAATATCACCATCAGCAACTGCGAGGGCTCACCTGTAGCCAACTCGTTGGTGAATTTTCTGAGGTACCATCTGAGAGTCATACGCACGGGGATCGCCAAAAAGACAAACCACGCAAGCGTCAAGAGCAAGATGTAGAGCGTGTTGATGCCGCTATCGGCGTTACTCAAGGTGACGACCAATGCAAGCAAGATCCAGCCGGTCAAATCATTGATAATGCCCGCAGCCAAAACGATGGTTCCGACCCTATCGCCAATCAAGTTCAACTCGACAAGGATACGGGCCAAAACGGGAAAAGCAGTGATACACAACGCCACAGCGACGAAAACCATGTATGTAGTGAACTCGATGGTATCCATGTCTGAGCCAGTCCTGTATTCATTGTAGAGACCCACCAGGATAGCACAACCAAGACCAAAAGGGATAGCCATGTTGATAAAGCCAACAGAAATGGCCACCTTAAAGTTCTTCTTGATATAGAAAAGATCCACCTCCAAGCCCACAATAAACAAAAACAAGATGATTCCCACGTTGGCGATCAAGGTCAATCCGGGGATCAGCTCCTGGGGAAAACAAGTCTCTGTGAAGTTTGGGATCCGGCCCAAAACGGTCGGGCCAAGTAAGATTCCGGCCACGACCTCAGCAATGACTTTGGGTTGTTGGAGTTTGCGCAAAGGCCAGTGGAGCATCTGGCAAAGAAACATGATGAACACCGCCTGGAAGAGGAAAAGCGTGTAAGGAGACAGCGGAACAAACTCCAAGGGGTGACGGCCCAGGACAATTCCTGCGACAGATGAAGTGGAGACCATTTTGTTGATGTCCTCAAGAAGGTGTTTTGAAAAACCAAATGGGAGTTTTGAAAAACTGAAAGTGTGTTATGACGAACCAAATGGGAGTTTGAAAACTGAAAGTGTGTTTTGAAGAACCGAATGGGAGTTTTGAAAACCTGAAAGGGAGTTTTGAACGGGTAGGTTAGGTTCACGTGGGTATGTAAGGCTGTTTCGATCTCCAGTTAATTTGGTACGACTGGTCTGTCTGGTTTGACTCTAGGATCCAACTATGACAGCCCTGAAGTCCTAGTTGTATGGAGATGGAGCGTGGATTTCAGAATATGCTCCAACGACGTTAAGCTAAAGCTCTCTTGATGCCAAAACTTAAAAAGCTCGTCAATGCCAAAATCTTCAAAATGCCAGAAGCTCCAGGAACGACTAAAAGCTGGGACACGTGAATTTGATTGATCAAGGAATGGAGAAATGCCAAGCCCGGTGCGAACTCGAAACTATATTAAGCAGTGGAGAAGCAGCTAACGACGAACTGTGTGATTGGCTGGTATTGGCTTTCTTCTCTGCCCTGGAAAGAATGTAGTGTGTAGATTGAGATTTGAGAATGATCACAAAACTGGCCAGTGCGGCGGATTAAGGTTTGGAGATTTTTTGGACATTTTTTGGACATTTTCTGGAGATGTTTTGGATGTGGTAATTGAATCGGAGGGGGATTTGCCTTATTGGTTCATTCTTCGCTCTGGCCGTGAATCAAGGCTTTTCTGGTTGCGATAAGCGTGTTTGAGGCTGAGTTCGGGGTATGGAGATTGAAGTTAAGTGCAGTTGAAAAAAGGCCTTTGCAGGCGTTTTGCTGTAATTTCTTGGACTGATTGGAGTTGTCCGACGAGTTTTGTGCACATTTGGGGCTCTGAAAAGTCGACCCACAGTGGATGCTCGACTCAGATCGGCCTTTTTCCATTTTCTTTTAGAATCATTGAAGAAATCTACGGATTTTTTTCTTTTTTAGAACCATTGAAAAACCTAAGTAATGATCTGAACGACGTCATTTCTTGTCCTTCAGCTCTGGTCATGGGACTCTCCTATCATGGCTTGGCTGTGACTGGCTTGGCTGATGACACTTAAATGAAGAACGCAGGCTTGTCGTAATTTGGCTCTGGTTTTGTTTATTCCTTCTCATTTTGATCCTCGTTCTGTCTGTTATTTCTCTTCTGGTAGTATTCTCAAGGCTTCTTGTTCCTGATTGTCTTATCTTATCAGAATGAACGGCTCAATGCGCAGCTGCAAAATTACGAGCGTGAGCATAAATACGAGAATGGTGTTCTGAGCTTTTAAGCTCTCTAAGTAAGAAAGACTGGCTACTTTGATGAGTGGGTTCGATCGGTCAATTTATTGGACTTTTCTATGGCCTAAATCCCGTCACTAGTAAGAGTCGTGGGTTGGGGACTTTTCCTTATCAGTGGCTTACTGATAAAGTTGGATGGTATCGCAACTTAGAGGTGACTGAATGAACAGACTTTTCAAATGCCTGCTGTCATTTTCATCGACTTTACTAAAATCTGGCAATCCATCCAGCATCTTGACACCATTCGACTCTCGATATCCTCATGTTGCCGAAGATCAGCTATTCTCCCACTCTGGCTGAATCGAAATCTTCCCGAGTACCAATACAGGCTCTATGACATGCTTACTCTCATACAGTTTATTTATTTCATCTTTAAGTCTTTCGTATCTAAATCCACCTTCTCTGAAGTTGCGGTATTTTGCAGTCACATTTAAGTTCTATTATTCCATTTGTGGATAGTTCCATACTATGCCAAAAAGCTTTTTGAAATCTCAGAAAATGTCCCACAGCGCTTTGCCATGAAGTTAGCCTATGAAACATCTACAAAGGAGCATACAAAGCAACGTAAAGAAAAGCCTCCACTGTTCTTCTATGCCCCAGCTTCCTCAGATCACTTTTTAAAGCTGAAACATGAAGTGTTGGACGAGGGCTCTCCTCCGTTATGAAATAACTTACCTTGCATTGTGGAGAATTCTTTCCTTTTTTTTTCAAACCAACAGCCAGTGGCTGTCCCACGGCTTTTTTAACTTGTAGTTATAACATTGGTGATGGCTATTTGCCTCACATCTCCCTACGGTCAATGTGAGACGCTATATCTTTGGAGTTGACTTTTTTGATTTTTCGGCGACTTTCATTCCTTCCTTCAGAAGAAAAAAAAAAGGTTCTCAAAAAATGGCTTAATCCAAATGTGTGGTGTTCTTTCTGTATCGGTATCGCGAAACTGAGACAACAACAAAAATGAGTTTTTCAAAAGAGTCTTCAAAAATCAGAATCTTGACAGAATGGACAGATTCTTGTAATGTTGGCTCTAGACGGTATATATGAACCGTTCCTCTGTATATTTCTCGCTGCTAATGTTGTTTGCATAGATATGACGTTGGTGCAACAACTGCGATTTTCACACCCACTCAATCCCTTGAGGAATAAAAGTTGAAGATATCAGGTTCATCAAAAAAGAGTGTTGAAGACAGAAGGGATCAATGGTTCAACCGCATTTGTCTAGCTTCCTTGACCAAGAACATCAGCGATTCCTGAGTTCGAAGAGGGTGTGGCTTCTACCATTGTTTCTTTCATGAGCGAGGTCCTTCTACAAGAGGAGGAGTCTAGCACAAATTCCAAAGATTCACCTATCGAAGTCGACATCGATTACACCGTTACCGACACTGTCTCAAAAAATGAGATTTGGACCATTGACACTCTAAAAAAATGAGATCTGGACCATTGGGAGCTCTTCGATAGGGTTGGTTGATCACCGGATCAAATAGAGTCCCGAGGAGTCATACCATTAACATGTTTCTGAGTCCTACAATAAACTCGTTTTTTGCGCCGGGAGTCCACTTATATCTCTTACCAAAGAGGAAAGTGACACTGTCTCGAATAAGTCGGACACAACCATTCTAATCGATGTCAACATGGCCCATGTAGGTCATTGTCTAACCACAATCAGAACCAGAGAGCATTCCCGGCAAAATCAATAGAAGAGCTCGGATAAAAACCTGCTGTCTCATTGTATGTGGTCTTACTTGGTTAGCTTAGAAAAACAATCTGGGGCATTTTCTACACAAGACTCCACATATATATAATGGCTTTTACGAACTGTAAAAAGCTCTTTTTTCAAAGCAAAAATCATTGCACCTTTCACTGATTTCAGGTTACAGCCGGGCAGCGCAGGCGCTTTTTACAGCCAGTACCCACTACTTTCTTCACAATGGAAGAGCAAAATCCAACGCAACACAATTCCGACGACCCGTCTGAGACAAAAAATCAAACTCTTTTAAACAGACTTATGTCTCCAAACCCCGTCATAAGCGAAAATGATGTTACCATCGACTTTGGTTTCGTTGATTGTACTAATAATTTTTCTGGTCGACAAATGGCTTTTTATTTTTTCTGAAAGGGGCATAAGGCTTTTTTCGTCGCTTGTACCGTAATTTTTCTGGTCACCAAGCGGCTCTTATTTTCTGCTGTAGCAGTATATAAAGGGTGATTTCCCGGTGAATAAAGCGGTATATGTCTTCACCTTTGCCCTATCTAGTAGCCTCCGATGGAGTGGCCTACGATCCAATGCATCTTCAAGGTTTGACGGCTGAGGAGGCTCGATCTATCATTCTTTGTGACAAGAAAGCCAATGGTGAGAATGCTGAACACCAGGCAATGTTCTGCGCTTCCTTGATTATGAGCAGGCTATTAACAAGGCGAGTTCACTCAATCTTTGAGTACTTCTTGGGGCTACCTAAAGGACTTGAAGCTTCCTGGAGAGGTATTCAAGTCTACAGGAATACTGCGGTATCGAAGGGTCCAATACCATGATGTTCAAGCTTGGCTGGAAGAGATCCCTAAGTATTCCAGAAAGACGAAATCGGACGAAGAGTTAGGTATTCTTGAAGAAGACAAATACATTGAATTGGGAACCGAGCTCCGGAACTTACAAGAGCTGTTGGCAGCTTGTTACAGTACACCGAATCCAGAATTTCTTAATGAATACCTGGGAAGCATGTATAGGAGACACCGGTACATGCTTTATAAAGTTTTTGCAGAGAGAAGTGACGAGAAGGAGAAGAAAAAGGATAATGCTTATCGCTTACGTCGGAAGGAGGAAGTAGAACACCTCTTACAAAGCAAGACGACCCCTCCTTGGCATAAAAAGCGCTTGGCTCGAGAACGTGAGCCAGAGCTAGACGTGAAAGCTTTTATCCCCACGTTAAAGCTTCTATCACCTCGAATTAAAAGCATGCTCTTGCCCGTAGCGGAAGAAATCATCGGCAGAAGAAGCAGCTTTGACCGATACTTGATGGAACGTTTCTTCACATCGTTGTGGATTTTGCGGTTCACAATTATGAGGGACTTCACGGAAGAATTGAATACTAACGAGATTCTTTGGTACGAGCCTACGGAGCCGGATATGGCGATCATTGAGGAATTTCTTCCGGAGCAAAGGGACCATGAACAGTTCAAAGAGGAGATGCGAAATGTATGGCACTGTGATAAGGAGCTGATCCGTCAGGGACTCACAAAGGAGGAGTTATCATTTCGAGCTCGGTTACGGGACGAGTGTAGAAAACTGGCTGACATTGCAGCTATGGCGAGACTATTTTTTGAAGAAACAAGAGCGGCTTTGAGAACTGCTTCAAGTCATTTGCGAGAAATAACATTCGTCAAGTGCGTGGCTGACTTGAATATTGATAAAAGCCTTTTGACATCCGAAGAAAGAGCTTTTCCTAACCTGTGGCTATTGTTTTTGCAAAAGAGACTCTTTGAGCTGAAGGGATAATTTGTACGCTTGATTCAAATATGTTCTGTAAACCGTTTGATTAAAAACCATGGAAGTCGTAGAGGGGTGGCCTAAGTGACTCCCTTTTGAGGCCGTCTGATTCATGGATTATTTCTGAGTGGCATTTGTTCCAGCCCAGCAAAGTTTAGGGTATCAACTCTCTTGGGAAACTCTTAGGAGCGACGGCAAGATCTTCTTTTTTTTTTTTTTTTTTTGTTTGCCAACGTAGAAACGCCACCCTCTCCACACTCCACAATCTCGCGTAATCAAAGAAAACCAAAAATTACGTGATTTTGCAGAATCCTTGGTTAGGTTCATCAGGCCTTCTAGAAGCTTCTGCAGGATTCTGCGGGCTTCTGCATGACAAATGCAACTCCAGAATCTTCCATGCACGAATGGCTGCAAACTTCGAGAATCTTCTACCTACTAGCCATAAAGGTATAAATGCATGGCTATTTCCCAAATACAAAATTCATCATCAAATGTTTACAGTTTCCAGATCCCCCTTATACGACTTCAACACCTTGTTCCACACCTTGGACTCGGTCAACCAGTACCAGCAGCAGCAGCAGCTTTTGCAGCAACAGCAGTACGAAGCCAACAGACCAAAGATCGTCAAAAAGGTAGAAACTGAAGATAAATACCAGATCCAGATTTTCAAGAGGCAGGGCAACTTCAACTCTTACGAGGTAAGGGTCTTGAGAAGCGGAGCCTATGCCAGCGACTTGATCAACCTAGTGATTGAGTCCAGAAGAGACGATTTCCGGAGAGTTTTCCAGTTCAATTTGAATGACATCGAGGTCGGCGACATCGACTGGGAGTACTATGCCGACGAGAACGTGTTGGTGTTGAATGTGCCCAAGAAAGTGAAGTACTGTGCCGACGACTACTTGAACAGCTTGTTGGCCAGTATGCTTGGAGCCCAAGTGGCTTGTGGACCATGTGGCCAGGAGCCAAAGCGCAAGCACAGAAGCCACAGGAAGGAGAAGAGAAATCTTAGAAATGACGCCGAGGCCGAGAGGGTAAGAGAAGAGAGAGCCAGAAGAGAAGCTGAGAAGGCCAGACTTGAAGCCGCTAGAGAGGAGGCTGCTAGAGTTGAAGCCTCCAAAATCGAAGCTCAAAGAAAGGCCGAGGAAGCCGCCAAAATTGAAGCTCAAAGGAAGGCTGAAGAAGCCAGGATTGAGAAGGCCAGAAAGGAAGCCGAAAAGGCTCAGAAGGTCGCTGAGGAAAAAGCTAGAAGACTTGCTGCTGTACGTGCCAGAAAAGAGCAGGCCAGACAGACCCAGGAAGAGGCCAGAAGGGAGCAGATCCAGAAGCAGCAGGAGTTCTTGCAGACACTTCTTGGTGGGTTTTTCCCTGGTGGAGTCTTCCAAGCACAAGCATCCCCAAGTCCCGCTAGAACGGAATCACCAAAGAAACAGACACCCAAAGAGCAAACATTCGAAGAGCCTGAGGTGTCCGCTGAGCCAGTATCAGAAAGTGAGTTTGAATCGGAAACCGAGTCCATACACTCTGACATTTCAACGCCAGACTCAAGATCATCGTTGAAGAGAAGCGGTGAAGATCTCTCTAGTGGTGTTGAAAAGCTCCACAGACATCCGTCCTTGGAGGAGGTTGAGGATGAGGAGTTTGTGATGTTCCGCAAGAAGTTTGGGGAGCAGTAATTTTGCATGGTAAACTAATGATAATCGTAGCATAGAGAATAGAAAGTTTTGAAATGAAATTATTTGTAGGTCAAAATAGTCAATTTAGTAGTAATGTCTTTATCAGATGAATCAAATAAGATAAAGAATAATATCTGTATGTGATAATACCGTTAAAAATTAGAGGTTCGATACGTCTGATTCTGTACTCTTAATAAAAATCCCACTGCAGACATGCTCAGTGGGCATTTCGAGTACAGCAATACCAGAAACCCGGCAGTCAAATCTTGGGAACTATTCACGGAACCAAATCCCCTTCAATCAATTGAAATGGCAAGAAAATCTCTCAATTTGACGCTGGAACAAAGCCGGTTCCCTTAAAAGCCGTTGGTAGTCGCCTCGTTTGAGAGCCATTAAACAAACGACGCAACAGCCACTCTATCTACCTTCATCTCCAAAGCTTAACCCTGCCCACACCTGCCAAAATGTTAGCCTTTTTCCCGACTCCAACCAAAGCATTGTGTCATTTCGCAGCTTTATATTTTGACGTGCGTTAGGCCGTGCAGCACAATAGCCGTGGTGCATAAGCGATTTCGGGTCCCACCATCACCAACTCAAAAAACACCTCCTTTTTAAACTTCGCTCCACCCTGCTTCCCCCTGCTCCATCCAAATTGGCATTCTCGTCCATCTGGCATTCTGCAGTACATCCTATCTCCATTCAAACTACATGGACAAAACAGCCGAGGAGCCTTTAGACGTGCTTCCTTCCAGAAAAGCCTTAGGTGTTTCTGATAAGCACCGCAGTCTTGTTGTTTTCCTTCTCGTAATCTGCAACGTCATCTCCCAAATCGGCTTTCTCCAGCCGTACTTTATAGAGCTTCAGAAGCCAGTGGAGTACTCCAACTCAAACTCCTTCTTCGTCTGGTTCTTGCTATATAGTGCAGCAGGCAGCGTCTTAGGCAACCAGTACGGATACCTGAAAATCACCATCGTGGGGCTTGCTTTGGCTGGGTTTTGGGCTGTCTGTGAGGGGCTCGAAATTTCACACAGAAGCTCTGTTTTCGTCCCTAATCTACACACTTTGGGTGCCTCTTTGGCTTTTGCCAACTCAAAATTGGCTTTCGATATCTTCAAGCCAAAGTCGTTTGGGAAATTCCACAACATCTGCATTGGAGCGCTTGGACTACTTTTGAGTATAGGCGCAACCAAAGTAGCTCATATCTCCTGGGCATATCTTGCATTTGGAGCTTTGAGCTTTTCTGCTGCCCTATTGGTCACTTTGACCGTGCCCAACCGCCGTCTTCTGGTGAAGCCTCCGCCTTTTTTGAGTAAGTTATTGGGTGTGGCTGGCATAGCCGTTTTGCAAATTATATGGGAACGATACTCGTTGGATGACGACGGGCTTTTGTACTGGGCGAGAGCTGTGGGTGTTGGTTTAGGAGCGTTGGGCCTTTTGTGGTGGGTAGCCCAATAGGTCCAGGAGAATGCGGTTGGCTTTATTACGCTCTCCATGAGTGTTATCTGAATTCATCTGGTGTATGACCGAGGTGGTTTTTGCCTTGATAGCTTTCGCTGTGACAATGAACACAGGAAGATGAATGTGGAAAGGCTCACCTCGATTTAATCACATAGAAGCAAGACGAAAGTTTTATATTTATAAAGGACTCTTTGAATCTTCATTTTCCCTTGACGAATTGCTTTGGTAAAACGCTGACTGATTGTCAGTCAAATTATCATGTATCATGTTCATTTGAATTAAACAAAGGCTATGATTTGAGAAATTTGTTGCACAATCTGGAAGTTATTTTTTTTTGCCGAGTTCAGTCATAGTAATCGACTGCTTTTCTTCGTCCTACCTGCGTCGACAGCCAGTTTCTGTTTCCTTTACTTTCATTGACTGTGTTTTGTCATTGGGAACAAACAACGACAGTATTTTCAGGCCTGGATTTAGAAACAAGTCCACCAAGCAAGCTCTCCACTCCTACCATTTTTTCTAACCTTTTTTCTACAGCCAAAAGTATCACTACTGCGCCAGTATCTGCTAGATCTTATGAAGCTTGAAAGCCATACCACATACTTCTCAGAGTTCATTTCGCCACCGGCCATCCACCTCAATCAACTCCCCTCTCCTGTTATCTCATTCCCATTTCTTCTGCTTCTTTTCTTATCCATCACAGCTAAATCCGCCAGATCCTGGACGCTAAGTCCTAAAAGTGCCAAAATCATCGACTCCGAGCTCCAAAATACGCACCCAAATCCCCTGACTACGCCCCACTTACCGATACAATCAAAGTCACAAAAAGCTCGCTTTTCGATTTTTGAAGCCAAATCTGCCCCTCTGCGTTCGCATCTCTCCCAGAAATCACCATACTTTCTGACTTTCTCACTACACACGCTAGTCGCAAATTATCACCAATCGCAGCAACAGCCCATTACTACTACGCCACCACAGCCAATTGCAAGTTATTTTTCATTGAGTTCCTGTTATAGCGGAAACAATTCAACCCACGCCTAACACTTTCACGCCTTTAGTTTTTCAATTACCATCAATCCTCCCCAATCCATGTCCAAATCAATAGCTGTATTTGGAGGTAACGGGTTCCTCGGCCGGAAGATCTGTGAAGTGGGCGTTCGTCGTGGCTGGTCAGTGACTTCACTCTCTCGTCTGGGAAAGGCCCCATCGCCACTGTCCCACTCAGACCATCTGTGGATCTCAAAGGTCAATTGGGTATCTGCTGACCTCCTCAATGCTGACACTTATAAGCAGCATGTGGCCAACAAAAACGCCGTGGTGCACTCTGTGGGCATGCTCTTTGAAAATTCCGACTACAAGAAGGCGATCAACTCGAACTTCGGCTTTTTGAACGATATGCTGAGACTTGCAAGTATGTTGAAGGGCCCCAACCCGCTAGCCAAAAACCACAATCTGACGTACGAAGCGGTCCAGCGTGACTCGGCTGTGATGTTGGCGGATGCGTATTTGGAAAGCCTGAAGGAGGTGGCAGACCCGTCGTTTGTGTATATCTCTGCTGAGATGAAACCACCAATTGTGCCTGAGGGTTACTTGACCACCAAGAGAGAAGCCGAATTCGAGCTTTCTTGTAAACCGGGGCTCCGCTCGATCTTGCTTCGTCCTGGTATCATGTACGACGAAAGTGCTTCGCTGGTGGAAAAGAGAAAGCTCTTCGGCAAGTTCTTGGGCTTGGGCTACACTTTGAAAGAGGGCATTTTGGGCGACAAGATCCCGCTTTTCAACGAGCTTATAAGACCGCCCGTGTCGACAGAGAAGGTGGCGCTCACGCTTTACATGAAGCTCGAGGACCCCGACTCCCTGGGCGTGGTGACTCTTGACGAGATCGTCAATTTCGTATGAGTGGTGATTTTGAGGGTGTTCAACGGATCGGTATCGATTTGGAGTTTGAAGACACGAAATAGTCAATGCATCGAGTTTTGACCTCAGGTCATGAAAGATTGATAATTAACGAAATTGAAGACCAGGGGTACTCTTGAAAATACGAACAGTCTGATGATAGCCAGGGCCTAATATCCTTCTTGACGAAAGGTGCGTTCCATTAAGTACATTGTGGTTTTCTTAGGTTTAAGGCAAGCAGAACCCGATATTCTCGTTTTGTTTTTGGACAAGAAAGTTCCAATATTTTCGACTAAAAATCCTTGTGAATCTGAAAACTACGTCGCTCTTCTTGATACTAGTTGATTTCGATGAGCCTTATGCGAGTTCAGTGAATTAGCAGGTTTACAGGGACCTAGTCTTCCTCGTCTGGCTACTTAACAAGTCCAATCGATTGCTCCAATTGCTCCAATCCCTCATAGCTTCCTCTACAGAAAGTCAATCCTAATTGATTGACCAAGCTAGTTCTAGTGAAAAATTGACTAATAGTCGGTTCTAATGACGAGAAAAATCTCTAGTAATATATAGGGAAGCAGTGTCTTTCGTCCGGCGGGGGCTGTATTAGACTGCAAAGGAGTAGCCGTTGACCATC
This sequence comes from Candidozyma chanthaburiensis, assembly GCA_030579055.1. Lineage (NCBI taxonomy): Eukaryota > Fungi > Ascomycota > Pichiomycetes > Serinales > Metschnikowiaceae > Candidozyma > Candidozyma chanthaburiensis. The sequence goes on from JAKUAA010000028.1 coordinate 13,636, forward strand.
TGATTTCTTCTGCGCAACAAGTACTTTCTGATCTCGTCGGCAACAAAGACCGTGCTGGTGAGGAGAATCAAGCCTACCAAGTCCCCAAAACTTAAAGACTCGGTCTGGAACACCGACTGGAAGAAAGGAACGTAGACGGCGCACATCTGACCCAATAGAGAGCCAAGCACGGACAAATTGAACATGTTGTTGGTGAAGCCGAGCTCGAAAATCAGCCTCGTGAAGTGGCGGCAAGCCAATGCGTTGAACATGTCGTAGAGCACGAAACACGTGAACGTCATGGTGGTATCTCTGGCTGTGACTTCTCCGTCTCGCATCTCCTTGATGAAGATGTACATGGTGCCGACGATGATCATGACGGCGCTTTGCAACACTCTTCTTATGACAGCACGGGTCAAGATATTTTCGTTTCTCTTTCTGGGCGGCTTGTTCATGATCTCTGGGTCCACGGGCTCCACACCCAAAGACTGGGCAGGAGGTCCATCCATCAAGATATTGATCCACAAAATCTGCATGGCGTTCAAAGGATTGGGTAAGCCGAAAAGCGTGGACAAGGCAATGAGGGTCAAGGCCGCTATAGAGGTGGAAAGCTGGAACGTGATGAAGTTCTGGATGTTGTAGAAAATGCCCTTGCCCTCTTCGATAGCGTTCAAGATCGTGGAGAAGTCGTCGTCTGTAAGCACCATATCAGCAGCCTCCTTGGCCACATCGGTACCGTTTTTGCCCATAGCAATGCCAATATCCGCAAGCTTCAAAGCAGGAGCATCGTTGACACCGTCGCCTGTCATGGCCACCACATCACCGCGTCTTTGCAACGCCTTGACAATGGTGACCTTATGCTCTGGGGTGGTTCTGGCGAACACAGAGACGTTGTGGATGGCTTTACTCAAGCTCTCTTCGGACAAATTGTCCAATTGGTCACCGGTCAATACCGAGTCTTTGCTGGTGACGGGAATGCCGATTTGCTTAGCGATGTTGGTAGCGGTGCTGGGGGAATCGCCTGTGATCATGATAACGTGGACACCGCCTTTCATCAACTGGCTGATGGACTTGGCCACGTTGGGTCTGGGAGGGTCTTTCATGCCCACCAAGCCACAGAAGGTCAAGTCGGACGAAATGGAGGATTCCTTTTCGACATCCAACTTGGAGTTGTTTTTGGCAAATGCCAACACTCGAAGACCCTCTGCTGCCAAAGACGTCGCTGTTTCGTGAATTTTGTCTTTCAACGCCTCAGTCAACGGTTTGGCATTGCCTTGCTCGTCCAAGTATTTGTCCAGATGCTTGAGAATGGCCTCGTTGGCGCCCTTGACGAAGGTCTCACAACGGTTAGCGTCACCAGTGTGGGCACAAACGGCCATGTACTTTCTATCAGAGGAAAAGGGGAGCTCGCTGGCCCGTTCCTTGGTGCCACGGAGGTCTTCGAGGCCAAAGTGGGGCAAGGCTTCAAGCAAGGCGATATCGGACGGGTTGCCCACGTAAGCTTCGTTATCGTTGGAGTAGCGGGCATTGTTGCAGATGTTGCCGATCTCGAAAACCTTGCGGATGTTGGGAGTCAACTTGTCGTGGAGCGAGCGGTCGTCCAACTTCTCCACGACCAAGTAGGGGCTGTTGAAGGAGCCCTTAAAGTCGAAGGACCACACCTTGGTCACGGTCATGTGGTTCTGCGTCAAGGTGCCTGTTTTATCGGAGCAGATGACGTTGACGGAGCCCAAGGTCTCTACAGAGGGCAAGCGGCGCACGATGGCTTTACGTTTGGCCATTCTGAGCACGCCTAGAGCCAAAGTGACAGTGACAATGATGGGAAGACCCTCTGGGATCGCAGCGACCGCCAAAGAAACGGAAATCTGGAACATGTCGAGCCACTCGCGGCCCTGGAAAATACCAAGAAGGCAGATGGTGCCGATGATAGCGAAGGAGAACACCGAAAGGTCCTTTCCAAGCCGGTCCATGGCCTGCTGGAGGGGCGTTTTGGGCTTCTCGATCTCGGACATCATCTCAAACACCGTGCCAAACTCCGTCTGCGTGCCGGTAGCGACGACAATGCCCAGGCCGTGGCCGTCTCTCACCAAAGTGCCCATAAAAGCAATGGAGGAACGCTCGGTGACCGGAAGGTCCTTGCCTGGGTCGCCAGTGTGGTCCAGCGGATTGCTAGGATGGAGAATCTTCTTGACCGGGCTGTTTTCGCCCGTCAAGTTGCTCTCGTCAATGGCCAAGTGGACAGCGTCAGTCAAACGCACGTCAGCAGGGATTCTGTCGCCCTGGGAAAAGTGCACCAAATCGCCAGGCACCAAGTGGGAAGCCAACACCGTCAGCGTGTTGCCGTTTCGGGTCAACTTGGCCTCCGCCGGCACCAAGCGATTAAGCGCCTCTAGCGACTTCTCCAGGCGGTATTCCTGGACAAACCCCACGGTGACCACGATGGTGATGGCAAGGGTAATCAGCACGGCATCGTCCACGTTGCCCATCCAAAACGAAATCACCGCCAGGCCAATCAAAAGAAGAATCAACGGGTCCTGGAACGCCTGCACGAACTTCCAGACCAACAGGTCGTTGTCGTCGTGCTGGAGCTCATTATCACCGTGGATCAGTCGGCGGTTCAAGATATCCTGGGTGGACAGGAGCCCCAGGCGGGCGTCGGTGGAGAACTCCGCCACGGTCTCCGCAACGTTGGCCTGAGCCCACCGCGCCAGCGGTGTCGTTCGCCCTTGTGGTTTTTCCATTAGGTGTAGAAGGAGAGAAATGGGCGCTGGAGATGTTTGAAAGATTCGCGCGAACTGGTTTTGGGGGGTGTTTGAGGGAGGGCCACGCTGGGAGGGAAGGTGGGGGTTTCTGGGCACCGTTGGAATCTGCGGGCCGCGTAGAACAGGGATTTTACGGTTTCAGAGGGTGTTTCGGGCGTGGATCATGAGTAATTGGGGGCTCCATGACTGCTCTACGCAGGTCGGCAGTCCTCCACACCGCATTCTAGCGACGTCAGCTGGAACACGCGGAATCGGGATTCTTTTGGTAATGGTGGGCACCACTAGAAAGAGCGAGAGACGAGGAGCACGGCAGTGTGCTTGGAATCCCTGCGGGACGTCTGTGCGTGGAGCTAGCTGTGTATTTGCATTTTCAAGCGCCGGGACCAAAAGCGTGAAAAATCCGCCAAACAGGGTCGGATCCGAGATTTGAAAACACCGTTGTGATCGCGTCAGCCCGAGGATTCCAGCAGTGTTGTCAATTTTAGCGTAGCACCAAAATTGGCCAAGAAACAGTGCCCCGCTGGCGTGGCCCTACGGCGCACGGGCTTCTCTGCGGACTTCAGCGCACCATCAGAAGCATGCGCCAATAGCCGCCCCTACGGACGTCGTATTTGGCGATAGCAATTTGCTTCTTTTGTTCTTGATTATTTCCGGTTTCACCGGTTTTGTCGGTATGCGAAAAACGGTAGAAAACCGAAACATTTGGTTCTTTTGGAAGAGGCAGTTTTGGAGAACCTTAATTATGGAGAAGACAGCTTGGTCCCTGATTTTTAGAAGGTGAAAATGCAGCCATTGATTCTGGAGCCTGCAGACCTGGTTTGGCAGGACGAATTACGAAATTATACGGGCATTACGGAATCTCCAGCAAACAAGGATCCTAAAGAATCTCCAGCAAACGAGGATCACAATGGTACCGATTTCCAGAAAACCGCAGCCAAAGGGTTACCTAAAAAAACGAGATATTCGTGGTTGCAAATGCACGTTCACACGGGTTTCGGAACGGCAATTAATTTCACCGAAACCCCCAAAACTGCCACTTTGCTCCTCCGCCGCTCGTTCCTTATCTTTCCCTTTTTCCGTCTTTCCTCTCCTGTCCTTGTTGAACCACCCGCGCCATACACATGTGCTCTCTGGGGCAGACCCAACTCGCGCAATTCTGGTCCGATTTCAACGAAAGTGGCACCATTGTGCTCGGCTCGTTGTGCTGATTCCAAACATGTTCTTTATTTTTTTGAAGCACCATGGATGGCCGAGTTAGCTGTGACATTGTCCCAGTTGGGGGTCCCTGGAGGCGCAGTAAGCCCTACATAACACAAAGGCCGCTCGGCGCCAGGACCCGCATACACAAACCCGCCAATGGAGCAGCGCCAAGAAAGGCAGCCTAGGGGCGTGGAGACACGAGAATTTTCGGACTTTGCAGCCGTTGGAATCGGAGAAACGGAGCTTTGGAGCTGTGATATCAGGGCTTTTTCGATAGATCAAATAGATAAGGATCCGGAAAAACTTAGGCGAAAAAAGTGGATTCGGCTTCTTCGGGCTTATGCTGCCTTTATTCGGAGAATTGGTTTTTGTGATTTAGGAGCCGGGGATTAAAGTAGGTGATGTTAAGGAACTATGCATGGAAGCGTGGGGGCAGAGGTCATCGGAGGTTTGAGTCTGGTGGTAACTGCTTTAAGGTTGATGCTTCAATTAAGTACTTATTTTTTTTAAAGGTAGAGATTCGGCCCGTCCCCCGCCTGCTCTTTGTATTGTGGCTGATAACGAATACCTGTTGCCATAGATTCAGACGTGAATACCAGAGTGTCAGTGCAGATCCATCAATATCCCAAGATCGGCGAGAATTTGACAGGATAACGCATAAGTGGCAGCTCATGACAGCTGCAAACAGTTCTATTTGTGCAAACGGCCCTAAATTGCATTTGGGGCTATGCTAGAAATGTGCCACGGTAATTGAGCAGCAATTATAGCCGATGAGGCAACTGAAGAAGGTTCTTACTTGCATTTTCTTAATAGGGGCAAGATCTTTGGAGCATACTGTTAGATCGTGCAGATCGTGCAGTCATTATCATCCTGCCACTTGAAGTTTCGTGAGGCAACAGGAATTGTCAATAACTTGTTCGTTATGGTACTTGCAGCCAGTTAATCTTCATTTCTCTGTCATTGATGAAAGAATGGTTGGGCTCACGGAACAGGCTATAGTCCGACTTTGCAGCTACTTTGAGCGTGAGGCTTCTCAAAACTGTCAAAAACGTTGATCCCCAGTTCTGGTGCTAGTTGGAATGCCATTTTTGTCCATTGAGGAAACATCCGCATTTGCAGCCATTCATCCAGCAAATAATCAAGACCAAAAGTTTCTTTAACACGGCATCATAATAGCTGTGCTCTGACTGGCCAATTGAATTCCAATGACGCCAGTGTAAGTTTCCTAAATCGCCAGTCACCAATTGTTGGTCCAACATCCACCAAGAAGTAGACATTATTTTAAATGCCTCTTCATTGAGAACAGTCTGATCCCCACAGAATCAAGTCTATCAGCTCGTCCCTCTACCGCACAACTTCAAAAGCGGCCTTGGACAAACGGTTCATCACCGCAAGCCCATCTCCAGTTTCCTCCACTCCTTCCACCAATATAAGCTCCACACCCATCTCGTCTACCTCCCGCAACATGCTGAACAAATTATGCGCCATTTCCTTAGCACTGCTGCCCAAGTCTCTCTCTGTAGCTCCCTCCAAACCAAGCTGTGCTGCACTGGCAAACTGGCCTCCTCGGAGAAGTGCAACTTTGGATGTATCCACAGTATTTCTTTCAAGCCACGATTTGACCGCTCTGTTTCCGTCCTGGCACCCCTCAAAAAGAACCACCTTGGCTGTGGGCAGATAGTGTCTGTACTTCATGCCTGGAGTTCTCACGGCCTCTGTCTTTCCGGCGGTTTTCTTAGCCATGACGATATTTTCCCATACACCGCCACATTGGCGGATTTCCTCGGCAGAAACACCACCGGGACGAAGCAACATTGGCGGCTCAGAAAGCCCATCCACCACTGTTGACTCCACACCAACGTCACATGCTCCTCCATCGAGAATATACGGAATTCTGCCATTGAGGTCGTGGAAAACGTGACTAGCCGTTGTCGGACTTGGTCTAGTGGATGCGTTTGCAGACGGAGCAGCCAATGGTGTATCGCTTTGAGCAATCAAAGCCCGGGCAACTGGATGTGAAGGCATTCTGACTCCCACGGTGTTTTGACCTGCTGTGACCAAGTTCAGCACAGGAGAGCCGTCTTCGACAGGCAATAGAATCGTCAAGGGTCCAGGCCAAAACCTCTCGATCAATTTATCGTAGACAGCTGGAATCTTGTGCAGCTTAGGAAGGAGGATTCGTTCTATCTGTTCTTGACTTGAAACATGCACTATAAGTGGATTATCGGCGGGCCTGTTTTTGGCAGCGTAGATTGCTCGAACACTCTCGTCACTAAGAGCCGAGCCGCCGAGTCCGTAGACAGTTTCTGTGGGAAAAGCGACCACATGACCAGGCTTCTGGACTTCTTCGGATGCAATATTGAGATTTTGACGGGTGGAAGCGTCAGAGATTTCAGGCACAGTGCTGCTGAAAGTAATATGGGGCACAGAAACCGGTAGAATTTTTGTTGAAAGGGTCATTTTGAAAATTCGATGAATATTTCGTTGCATGCAACGATGTGGTTTCTTTATCTGGGGACCAGGCATCGAGGTCATCACATTGTGTGCAGGTCCAAGATTTGTAAGACTCATCCAACGAGACCGAACCAAAAGTGTGGGGAGAATTTCATAATTTTTTGAAGTCGAAAAATTAGAGGCAAAACGGTCAGAAAGAGAATGGATTTTTTTCCAGAATGATTGGGAGGATGTGTAGGTCAAATGAAGAGCTTTCGATGAAGAGCTATTAACTGAAACTGAATATCCTTCAATTTCTTGGTGGCTCGTTACTTTGCAAAGATAGCGAAGTCACACAATAGAGCAATTTAATGGAGTCCAACAATGGACTCATTAATATCAATTGAGACATTAGGGCGCTCAGAAGCCCAGTGCAAACAGTATAACCTAGATCAGCTGGTACATTGAATCAAAAAACAATGTTCTCCGTGAGAATCTTCTTCTCGTCGTCATCAAGGGCCCCGTAGTACTGCTGAAAATTGCCCAAATTCTTCGACACACATTCCTTGAAGAACTGGAGCAACGTCTCCTTGACAGTCTGATCACCCACAGGCGCTTCGTCGTCATTATCTTCATTATCCGAGTCCACATACGATTTCAACTTCTCGTACGTGGGGACACCGATATCTTCGAGATCTTCCCAGTCACCTCCATCACCATCTTCCTCTTCTACGTCCTTCTTGTCAAGATTATAGTCGTCTGCATTGGGCTGCTGGCACTGGAAGCCGAGCTCGTTTACAAGCAACTTCAAAATCTTGACGGGAGCGGGGATCTGTGTATACTTCTGAGGCATGCTTTTGGCTTTAGACCGAGTGATGATTACATCGCTCTCGTAGGGAATGATATCACCGTCGACAATCATCGAGGAGACCCGTGTGTCGTTGATGGAATAAAGTTTTCCCAAAGCTAGCACGTTTTGTTGAATCTTCTCGTACCCTCTAGTCACCTCGAATGCATTAAACCAGATTGGCAAAACGGCTTCTAAACCGTTCCGCTGCTGCTGGGTTTCGGGAATGACAACCTCAACGGCCGTCAAGGCGTTGATTAAGTTTTCCGGCGAGGCATTGAGCACAAGCTGGCAAAACACCATGATAAGGTTCTCGATCGTAACAACTGCCTTGGCGATAACCAATCTTCTCACAGTAGCACCAAGCAACTGGTAGAAAAAGTCGTTATCGAGGTACGACTGGAAGTTCTCAAACAAAGAAGCAACCAAAAGACCACAGTTCATGGCAGCGCTATCGGAAAGCTCTGGAGACAAAAATTTCCCGGCAACAGCAACGACAATGTTCATTCCAGACTCGTTGGTAGTAGTATCGTGGTACTCCACAAAGTGGGAAGATGCTTTCTGCAAAAGACTGTTGAACACTTCAGCAGCACTTTGGAGAATCTGGTCGTCAGTTGCTCTAAGAATGAGCTGTCTGAGGACAGGAAATGCAAAATCAAAAACGGCTTTGGGGAAGCTGCTGGCCTGCTCATTGGGTTGAGAAGGTGCAGCCAGGAGAATATTTCCCAAGAGCTCAAGAGCCAAACTAAGCGTTGGGGTGTACTCCACAGCTTGCGATGATACCGCCTCGTCCACAATACGAATTACAAATGGAAGCAGCCTATCGCAAACCTGAAGATACTCTGGCATCGTAACAGTCTTCAACAAGGTCTCAAGACAGTCGGCAGAATCTATAGTAAGCTGGATGTTTGAAGGGTCCTTGAAAGCAGCCTGGATGATGATGTCAATGATGGTAAGGTCGTCTTTGAGTTTTAGGTTGAATGCATTGCGTTGGTCGACGTCAATGGCCACAGAAATGGCCTCCATTATGACAGGAGGAGTATCTTCCTCGCTGTCTTCAAGCAAATCATAGGAAAGTTGCACTATCTGCTTCTGCACCTCGGGTCCCAATTTTGTCAAGTCCAGTTCGAGAACTTGCTTCCAGAATGTGGCTGCCACAAGGGTGCTTGCTTGCACAATTTTGAACAGCTCATCTGAGGAAGAAGTGGCAAATGTGTAGGTATTTTTGAACTGGGGGAGTCCATAGTCTTCAACACTGAGTTTCTGCGAGAACTTCTCTATAAACTTCGGGAGAAGTATGAAGATTCTCGAAAGCACCAATGGGTGGGCTTTCATATCGATGAGGGCGTCAATGCTTGAAAGGTACTGAGCCAAGGGAAGGTCTGCACCAATGGAATCAGCACCTTCATTCAGAAAACACGACTCGGCAAGAAGCAAATACGCCTCCTGCGCTCTCCATCCGAGAGACAGATCGAAAGGCTGGTTTTTTATGTATTCGAACAATTGGCCCGCATCCTTGTCCCCCAAATCCGTGACATAGTCTCTCACGGCGTCTCTCACGGAGGTAGCTCCCAAAAGACCCGTGATTTCGGTAACGTAGAGATTAAAATCAGCAAGGTACCCCTCAGCAACCTCTTCCAGCAAAACGGAGCATTGGACAATGCTACGAACGAGCTCTTCGAAAACATTGGGCGGGAAGTTCTGAACAATGGGAATGAACTCCTGGATTGAAGCCATGGTGAACAAGAGCTCCACGATGTTGTTAGTCAATGTACGGACTGTGTCGTCTGAATCATCAGACTTAACCACTGGGGCCGATTCTCCATCCACGCCAAAAACCTTAAACGCATTGGACGAAAACGTGAGATCCTGAAGCATGAGCAGAAGCAATTCCTTGACCACGTCCTTGCTGACGCGTTTTCTGAACGAGCTTATGATATTGGCGATGACCTTGTAAAGCTTCGTTCTAAGGTGAATCTCAGCTAGGTCCACTGAATTGACCGTGGCCTCGTTCAGCTTCTGTAGTAGCTGGCCAGCAAGCACAATCATATGCGTTATGTGCTCTGTCACGGCAGCTTTGCGATCCGGCGATTCCACAGCCTCAGCACTCAGCAAAGTGTTGTAAACGGTGAGATACAACTTGAGAGCGCTGGTTTTGATATGGGCAGGCAAACTCTCCTGGCTCAACAAGTTGGTAATATAGGAAAGAAGCTGGGCCCCCACGCCGCCTTCCCAGAACTGCTCCTCGGTGATGAGATCATCAAACAAGTCTGTCAAAACAGATAAACTGCCCACTACAGCAATGTGGTTGTTCAAATCACGCGCCAAGTCGTACAAACGAACAAACAAGTACGGCCATTCGTCCGGGTAGTCGGCTGCAGCTATTTGCACAATAACATAGGCGGATCCGGCCCGGATCTTGGAATTGGCTTCTGTCGAAACCAAGTGGATCAATGATTCTCGGATATTTTCCTTCAATTTCTGCTCAATGGGCGGCCCGACAAACAGAGAAAAGCCCATTGACCAGAACTTGGGCACCAATCTCTTCAAATGCAAAAGACAGGCCTGTCTTATATCGATTCTGTTTTCAGAACATGCCCCCTGGATGAGTTCAAAAGCAACTTGGGTTGGGTTTTCCGCAGAAAGCTTGCTAAACAGAAGCTCTGCAGCAGTACGCTTATTATTATCAGGGCTATTTTGGTCCGAAACCAAAGCCAAAACAGCGTTGCTAGACATGCCTGAAGATCAATAAATCAGTGGTTCTGAAAAGCGTGTATCAACGCGTGTTTCTGTGCACGTGATGCAGAGATCAAGAGGATTTAGATTTAGGGATAGGAATTGGGGATTTTGGTGATTTTGGTGGTTTTAATAAGTCGAAAGTTTAGGTGTTTTATTGGTTCAGATCTTTTGACGTTCTGATGATCTCAGCGTCTAATGTGAGATTGGGTGGCTTTTTCAGCTGTGAAGTGGTTACCGAGTAGAAGTGGGTGCCAATTCCATTTCTTTTATTTTAGTTCTTAGGTTCAAGTGTTGAGTAAGGGGATCTAACGATTGAAAGTGTACCGGAAAACAATAATGCTCTATCCTCAGGTTGATTGGTGCATTTCTGATGCCACATGCTACTGAGCATTTTGGACAAGCATGATGCCGAACTTTTGACGATAAAGTCGAGAATTTGTTGATTTAAGAATGGTGTTAGATTGTTTCAAATGTCGAATCAATGGGGTGTGCTGCTTGTTGAAAGCGCTGGTTATTTGATTGTGTTGCTGGATTTCGCAGCCATTCTTTAAACCTAGAGCAGGACAAAAAAAGCAGGATAAGTTTTCAATCTTGTTGCCTGTTGCCTCCTTGCCTCAAAATCCACCTCAAGTTTGTATTTCGTAAAGATAAAGCAGCCGAAATGCCCATTTCGTAGAATGCCAATGGTCAACTTGCATTGTTGGATGTTCATTGAACATCAGAGCCTCGTCTTTTTAAAACGGAAGGGGATTTCACAGTCATTTCGTAATGGACATGCAATTGGGCCCCCATTTGAAGTAGACGGGCATCGGTGAGTTTCAGTATGGCTGAGCCAGGACTTATCTCTCATTGAGCCTGATGAAAGTTTCAATCTGCCACTAAATTACTTTATGAAATCGTCACATAGACAAAATTTTCCCAGCTTCAAAGGCTAAGATAATTGACCTTAGAATATTGTCAGGTGAAATCATTGTCAGGTGAAATCTTCAGAATTTCGTGGTCTGTTCAGACTATGGCTGTCTTGATTCTGCGATTTGCTTTATTCGAGCAATTCGCCGCCGACGAGGGACAGATCTAATCAGCTTCCAGACCAATGATCAATGGGCTTTTTATGAATACCCTCAAGGGCTAATATCCGATGAACCACAATCGAACCATAATCCAGCCTTTTGGAACTACCGATACATGACCGCCAAACATAGCCAATAGGTGTATCCTTTTAATTCAGAACATAAAATGCTTCTTGAATGAGATAAATTAGCTTATCGTGCCCCAAATACCTGACTAGAAAAAATCAAGCGGAGTTCGAGTTCTTATCTGATTAAGAAGAGACCCACAGCAAGTTGAAAAACAAATGCCGTTGACAGACCAGAATCCTCCTCAATGAAATGAAACCTCTCAGCAACATGCCCCAACGACAAAAGACTCATATAGTCACGAAACCCCAAATCTCTAGAAACATCGCTAGCACCATAGATTACATACTTTGCGAGGCTGTGCAGCCCAGATAAACCGTGCTATCCAACAACTCGAGGAATAAGCAAACCAAGAAGAGCAGATCAATCTCATTCTCCCAAAACAAAAAACCCCGATTCCTAAACCCAATCACTGAGTCTCCACTTCCCTCCTTCTTTCGCAACCAGTGCCACATTTACCCTCAGCCAAAAGCCAAATCCCATTCAATTTCCACTGCAACTAAATCCCCAAAATAAAAACCAAATCCAAATAAACAACCCACCCTTCACTTCCTCCCCGGGTTATCTCCTTATCTACCGTGGCTGTGCCTGCATATCTCGCTCCACCCAGCAAAATCACCATAACCAACTACTCTTATTATGGACGCTATCAGTGGACAGGATCTCAACGGCGTCTTCAAAGGCGCCAATTTGGCCGTGGCGGCTCTCTCCGTATGTACTTCTGAAAAATTCGAAGAAATCCACTAACTCCAGGTTATCTCAGGCTTGTCCCAGCTTTTCTCCGGCGTGTATGTCTAGACGAATCGACGTGTCAATCCTCGTTTCTAGTCCCAATTCCCAATTGCCAATTGGCAATTGCAAGACAAATCCACAACCGTACTAACTCCAGTCAATCGGTATGTCTCTCCATAATTGTCAACTTCCACAACTAACCCCAGTTCATCATTGGTGTCTACATCATTGGATTCGGCGCTGTTCTTGGCCTTCTCGGTACGTCTTCCTTTCTTGTTTCTTCCCCTCCCGCTAACCACAGAATTCCGTGTCCCCAGCGAGGCCTACACCTACGGCCTGTTTCTCTTCTCCTTCATCGGAAGAGGCATATGTATGTATTTCGACCGCCTAACCCGCTCCTTCTAACCCCAGTCTACACGCTCATCGGCGCCAGCATCAACGGCGCCCTGTGGTTCCGTCTTTTCGCTGGAATTCTTATCTTCGTCATTGGATTGGTGTATATTGCCTTGGAGGCGGTGCCCAGCATCTCGCCCCCGGAAAACATGAGCCCCGAGGGCATTTCCATCGGCGTCCAGGACGAAGATGTCGTTTAATAAAAGTGCCGTCTCTCCAGCTGTAGTGGATCCTGTTCGATGGGTAAACAGGTCTTGTGCCAAGCGCTGATAATGCAGGACTCACAGATATCACCACTCTTGCTCTTCCAAGAATCACCGGATTCTTTCCAACATTCCACAAACGGGCGCCGCCCGACCATCATTCACATCCTGAAGTTCTCCTGAATGTCTCTGGCGCTCAGAAACGGCAAGATGCTGCTGGATTCTGACGCTTCCACCAAAGCTTCGTTTACTTCGTTCAGCATCCCCCGGTCCTCCTTCACGGCGTTTCGTCTTCTGTACACTTCAGCACACGAGTGTGGCGAAATGGCCAAGGTTGTTTACATGGGCGCTATTCCCAAGGCCTGGTACGGCGGGAAGAAGTACGGTTTGGTAGCAACCACAGTCAAGAGAGCAAAACGCAAGATGCGGAGTTCGGGAAGATTGGACGGGTTCATTGACCGCTCGGTTTGCAAGACAGCCACACTGAACCCGTTCTGGACGAATTGTGAGGAAAACACGTCGGAGGAGGGCGATACTGGCGTTCTCGAACATTCTGGTTTGGACGAAGATCTGGGCTATCCTGAGCGTTTGAGCCCCGTGGGATCGCCTGTTCCAGATGAAGGGCCCACGTTGGATTTTGAATTGCAGAACGAGTTTCTTTTGAACGAGATTTTTGCCGATTCTGACTCGGATGGGCTGATTGTGAGTGAATACGATGACCGGTTGCTCCCTGGATGCTCGATTTCAGACGACGAGAGGGACGCCGAAAACGGCGACCACATCCGCCTGAATGGCTACCTGGATGGCCACCTGAATGGCGGTTTTTTGAATGACAATGATTCTGATACAAATGGAGAAATGAGTGGTTATGAAACCAATGCCTATCAGGGCATTCTTTCCGACAACTACGACATGAACGTGAACAACGAGGGCTTTTCGAATAGCCGCATCGAAACAAATGACCCGCTTGATGGATCCACCATGGGCTACTCCAGAGAAAACCTCAGACCGATTTTGGATTCCAAAACGGCTCTTTCAAAGCCACAGCAAGTCACGTTTGATGAAACCGCCCGCCGCTCCCACCGCTCCAGCATGGCATTTGCATCTCCCGTGCCTGAAAGTGGCGCTGTGTGCCAGCAGCTTGACGACGAGTACATTCGAGCCAAAAAGCAGCATTTCAAGAAACTCAAAAAAATGGGAGGAATGGCAAAGAAAGGCGGATCAGGCGCCAAACGTAGGGGCTCGAGGGTCAAACTGCGGGTGGCTCGAAGGATCATCAGCAAATTCAAGCCAGGGCAGATCCTCAGAGTCGACAGAATGCTTGTTCAGTTGCTGAGATCTGAAGAAATGTGCCTGGACTCGTGTTACAACGAAGAGCTGTTGGGAACATTGTACATCACCAGTCGTTGGAGGGAGTATAACGTTGTGCTACGGAGAGCGGACAACCTGCTGGAGTTGCTTGTTTTGCAACTTTACAATCCAAAGAAAGGAGCGAAATTCGATGAGAAGCCAGAGCATACATTGAGCCTTTCGCTAGGCACCAAAATCGGCTTTTACAGCACTAACGATAAAACCATCAGCGTCACGCTTCCAAGAGAGTGGGGTTCACGAGTGATTATCTTGAACGCAAGATACGAAAGTTTGGCGTACCAGTGGCTTTTTGTGGTGAACGAGATTCTCAACGATGACGAGCCCAGTGTTTTTCATGTGAAGCTCCCGGGGTTGGGCCATGGAATAAGAATTCCCATGAACAAGGCGCTATTGAAGCTTCTCTGGCAAACACACCATACACTCGAAATAGCCAAGCTCGACTTCGGCTACCACGTCCCGCCTAGCGTTCTCCCCATGCATTTCAAAGACAGAGTGTACCGCAAGTTGAACCACGCCAGTCTCTACAACGATGACGTGAAGAAGTGGTTAGCGCAAAATCCCGAGCCCTGGTTCTGCTTCAAACTCTACGACCGTATCGAGTGGGCTCCACCAAACAGCAAAATATTCTATATGATGCACAAGCTCATGTACCCGCAATACGAGCTCCTCCTTCAGCAAGTCGGCAGACCTCCAATCACGGTCGAAGATAAGAAAGGAAGAATATGGAACCGGCCATATCCCGTGGAGGGTTTTCTTGGAAGAGCCACCAACACAGCAGGCAAGGAAATCAGCAACTTGCGGCCCTTCTACAAAATCGGCTACTTCTTCACCGTCGAACATTTGCTATTTTTCACCAAATTGTTCAAAGGCCAGCCTCCGTCGCCCACTAACGACGACAAATTTGCATTTGAGGATGAGAAGGAAGACAACCCAACACTTCCCTCTTTCTTCATAAAAGACCCCTTTGAGGTCGATAAGCATGGCCACATTCCGTGGCTCCAGCTGCTGGATTTCGGTGCTCGAGACAACCATCTCGTGAATGAGTTTGAGCGCAGAATCAGCCAGATCACCAAGGCCACCGGAGTAGTGGACCTATTAAAGGTGCAATCCGTTGGCCCATGTCCACACGAGGAAGTAAACTCCAGGCAGTTGTACTTCCATGCATTTCTATGGCACGGTGTTCCTGATGACTTGGAGTCCGATGAGTTTTTAAACTGCGTTCTTCAGATCGAGCTTGAGAACGGCAGCAAGTTCAAATTATTGGCCCACAACCAGGCAATTCGTGACGAATGGATAGCCAGGCTCAGGGACATTGTCCATTTCTATCGGTTGATTGATTCTCGCAGAGTCGCCAAGGCTTCTGCTGTGAGAGAAGCCAACATGAAAGAACTCAGAATGAGCGAGTACATGGACTCCAACTACACCAACGAAAACCTTGGTTTTGAAAATGAGTTTGCATTTGCCAACGACAACCTATTTGACACGAATGGCTTATCTATGTCCAAGTGCATTATAATGAGCGGCTACCTTTTCATGAAGCCCAAGAAGCATGCCAACTTTGGCTCACTTTTCGTGGTGTTGTGTCCTGGCTACCTCATCATGTTCTCGTTGGCCCGGAGATCCAAAACCACAAGCATGGTCAAAAGACGGCCTTGCTACGAGCATTATTTCACCATCCCCGTTTCCGAGTGTTTCGTATACCTGGGCAACCAAACTGCGTTCGATTTGGTTGACTATGATAACAATTCCAAAGAGAAGTCCTCAGGCCGCAATCAGCTTCCCAGGATATACCCTGACGGGTGGAAGCTGTGTGAAGAAGAGCTGCAACTCTGTTTTACTCTTTGGTTTGGCCAAAAGAGGAAACTCAGGCACCAGCTTGACGTAGCCACTAATCCAGGCTTGATCTCGATGGTCAGACGCCTAGGACTCACGGGGAGAAGCATGGTCTTCATGACCAGATCACGACAGATGAGAGAGGCTTGGGTAAGCCGGCTTCTTCTTGAGATCAACCGTTTCTCTGGTCCTGTCAACTAATTGTAATACCGAGAGATTCAATCATATGGCTGCACTTCTATCAAAGAATGCAGTCATCATAATGTGCCACTTGTTAGGTCTAAAGCTTTCTTTTATTGAATATTGGGGATTGATATCCGTCTTCCACTTGCATTTGTTATATAATGCATTAATCTTAATTGAAGACTCGGTCATGATTTATACATCATCAAAAATCAATCTACTGTTTATCTTATTGAAGATTCTGTCATCCAATGCATTTCTCACTGAAGAATGCATTCGTCTTATTGTATTATATAAGTCTGTTCAGCGTTTGGACTAGCTGTGGAGTTGGCTGTGATCTATGGTTCCCTTAAAGTGAGTTCATGACTCTGTTGATGAGCTCGCAGTCCAGATCCTTATCTGAGTCTGAATCTGAGTCGTCTTCAAGGGCTGGCACCGAATCAAGAATCTTCATTTTTCCACCCAACTTATCAAAGGCGGCGGTTCGATGGTCGGCTATATCCAAAACGTCGTTTTCGGAACCGACTCTTGTGGAGCTTCCAGAAGACGGCGGATTCCTTTCTAACACATATCTGCCTGGTTGAAGCGGGCTGGTAGGTCTGGAAATAGGCGTATCTGGGCTATCTGAGTACACCTCAAGGCCACAAGCAAGGAGGTCTTTTTCGATATCTGCGACAGTGGGAGTAAACTCCGAGCTGGACTCCATTATCGGCGACACCCGTGGCCTCTTAGTTTGTGGAGCCTCGAAAGTTTTGGCGATATCTGGAAGCCTCAATGTCGACGAGAAGATATTGGGAGGAAAAGCGATCGAATCGTCCAAAATAGCAATGCCCCATTTCTCGATAATCGAGCTGATTTCTGAATGCAACCTCACGCTGTATGGCGTTTCAGGACCCGAGCTGGATACCTGGAGAACAGAGGGAATTGGGGTATTTATCACGGTACTCAGCGTCAAAGGAAGCATCATGAATAAGGGAGGGTTTTCCTCAGACCATATTGCAAGGTAATTTGTGAAGAGGTAGACATTAGCGGATTCAAATCCAGCGCTTCTCTCCACACTCACTAAGAGCTGGTCAACCAAACGCAATTTTCCCAAACACACAAGCATTGAAAGATCGAATCCCGGGGCGTGGTTTATCATGTATTGGATAAACGCCAGTTTGAGGTCTTCTGGACGAATCGAGTTATGGACGGATACTCGAACTGAGGCTGTGGCGGCTGTTTTTACGCTCGAGTTTGAAAAAAGCGACGATCTTCGGCTCAAGCCGCCAGTGTCGATTTTAAGCGGCACTTTAGGTACCTGTTTAGCCTTGTTGTGTGGAAAGCTTGGGTACGTTTCCAGCTGTCCAGCAGCGGTGTTGTCTTTTTTCGGATCTAGCGTTCTGTTTTCTTCGAAACGGGTGAGTTTCATGGAAAGCCGGAGGTCGCCAATTAAATCGTCCATGAACACGATATTAGAAGGCGTTGCCATCGGGGTTTCGCCCTTTGTTTTGCAATGCGATCCGTGGCACCGGGGAAACACAGCATGAATCATTTCCGTCGTGGAGCTCGATTTGGAGAGTTCTGATCTATAGAGCTTTTTTTCGAGTTCGTGCTCCGCTGCCATCTTAAGGCATTCTTCGTGAACCCTGTCTCCACACAGTAGAGGCACAAGTTTCTCGAGGTAAAGCGTTGTTTCAAGCAGCTCCTGGCAGATGAAACAAACGTCGCTTGTTGAGGCCGCCTGGCGGTTGGCGGTTGCAAAATATGGCTTTACTCTTGGTCCCGGCGATTTTGGACTCATAGAGTCAAGCAACTGGCTGTCGGGATCCATGCTTGCCCATTTGGCTCTCTGTGGAGGCGGAGGTGGGGGAAGCGTTAGCTCACCCAAAGTAATATCTTTCTGGTCTGTAAGCGGAGTGAAGTAGATATCATCATACGCATCTAGAGGAGTGAGAAAATCGGCTTCTGGAGTTTTTGGTGTATCTTCAGGTGAACAAGGTGATCCTGCAAGGGACCGCAGTCTATAGAGCAGACGGAGCTTGACTTTCCACTTTATCGGGGTTGAAATTCTTATGGGTGTTGAAGTTCTAGACATGTGCTCTCGTTTCAAAAAAGAGTGGGAGATCGAATTTATATAATCTGCTGGCCTGATAAAATCGGAACCACCCGACCCAGCGAGTAGTGTTGCCAAGACGCATAAATGTTGCATAATTAAGACAGTTTCGAGGAAGATTTGCCCTGGTTTGAGATCTCTGCAAGTAATATAATTGTTTCAGCATGGTTCATGAGTGCAGCTGCATAGTTGCAGACGTAGCTGCACGGTTGAGATGGTGCATGCATAATTGGCCAATATATGCACACTTGAAACTATTGCCCGCACAACTGAGAGCCCTAGCTGCACCTTTGAGAGAGGTCTGCAAGAGAGCTGGAGCAGGTGCAACAGGTAAATGCACACTTGAGAGACTTAGCTGCACAGTTCATAGGCACCTGCATTAATGAGAGGCTTATCTGCGCCCTTGAGACAACTTAAATGGTGATATATAGCACCCATTTGAGACTCTCCATTTCTATGCAGTGCGGGCCGAAACTGACAAGATCCTCGGCCCGTGGAAGAAGGTCTCTATTTGAAAATTTCGTTTATTTTTGAACCCTTTTGACAGTCGGAAGGTTTAGTCAGTTCTGAACTACCGATATGAACGTTTTCCTTGTAGTAAAAACCTCTCCCGGCCAGTTCTCACAGCTCTTTAGTATATCTGCAACACACTGTGCCGAACGATGCATTCTATCAACACTACATTAAGCTATTAACGAGAGCCAAAAGCCCACTGGTTAGTCCAATATCCATAAAAAGGCCAGAACTTAGAGCACAGGTTCTAGAATACGTGGAAAAGTAAAACGATGGGCCTAATGGGATTTCGTTGACAGAATTCTCGTTTTTCCGTTGTCCTAAAACACTTTGAGAATCTGCATGTTCTGTTTCATCTCATCGACCCTGTATCTCCGAAAATACCAAAACGCCATGGACTATATGCGTTTATACAAAACTGTTGGTCGAGAATGACTTGTATTTCGACTTCTTCAATTACCTTCATCACCAAAGCACATTTCTCCAAATAACGCTCATCACTGCCTAATCAATACAACAGTAAATACGAAAATTGAGCCGCATGCGGGACCTGAATGAGAGAGCCTCGGCATCGTGTTCACGGCGGCTGCCTCGAATCTGGACCATCTAGGAAAAATGCTTTGTTTCGGTGCCTCGGCGAATCTCAGTTTGAGGCTCATCGGCAGAACCATGGAATCATGAATCTCAGTGCTCATAAGATCATTCACTTCAATGACAATCGAATTTTTAAGGCAATGTCATTGTTTTTCTAAACGATGAAAATCTTTTTAAGATGCCCTCGGCTAACTTGCATTGGCCAAGGAAGAAAGTTTATTCGGCCAATCAATATCGGTTTCAGTTTGTGGAAAAAGATCAGGGAGTGAGGGGTTTAACTACTACTAAATACGATGGAAGTAAAAGGGCTGATTACGAATCGTAAGTGGGTCGATACTCGTATTCGGTTGTTTAAAGGTTTTGTAGAAACTTCAAGCGAAAACAGAAATCAAAGTTCTTCGCAGGTTGCTTGAGAGATTAGATTAGGGATAAAGAAGGCTGAGACGGTTTGCATAATTTACGAAAGTCGAGATCATTCAAGGCGGCCGTTAATGGGAGACTAAACTTTAGGAATATCTGTCAGCAGAAAGCGTGGATTTTATCTGGAGAAAAGAGAACCTTTCTAAGGGCAGGCTGCGCCACAAGGTACTTAGAATGTAGGGGGCCCTTCGATACCTGTGAATCAAAGTTTATTGTTTTGAGGTTTAATGAGGAAGTGTTTGATTAGATCCAGCACAACTCTTCAGAAATGAGATGTGGCACAATATAGACAACAGAATAAATTGAGAAACAATAAATCAACCAATGGAGTCAAACACTTCAGAATACGAAATCAGCTGAAGCTCACCGAAGCTTTCAGATAGTAAAAAGTGTAAAATGGGGTAAAAATGGCAAAGGGGTGAGTGCATAAGTGAAAGGGAGAGGAGAGCTTGGGCGGAAATATGACTACGAGTTTATTCAAGTGCTGCTGTCGCCTCAAAAAATTAATAGAAAATCTTCGACACAGAAAGTTCACAGGTAAACTTCTCTGCTATTATGTGAGTTTTAAGATAGAGCCCATAATGATTCGAAGGTGTCAAAGCAGTTTTCGGTGTCAGCAAGTGCTATTCAAGCATTTTGCTCCATTCAAGTGATTAGCTCACCAATTTCAAATAAACCACATACTTGAATTAATCGGGAAATTTCACCAGATTGGTCAGTGGGAGAATTGAACCAATACTTGAGTGAAAGACTAGTCGTTGCCCTCAGTCCCAAAAGCTTTAACCCCACGAAAAATGGAGAACAAACAAAGTGAAACACCGAAACTATCCTAACTGGTTCAAACACTGGTTTCTCAAATCTGAGCTTGAAGCCTTCAAGTCCTCATACCCACCAGATCAGTCACAAGAGTCTCCAGCTTTTTTCAATGGAAATCAGGAAATCAAAAAAGGAATTCTACGTTCTGGACTTCACAAAGGCTCTATATGTGCTTTTCGTGAGACCTTATTGAAACCCTCGTTTATCTACCCAAACCGACACGCACAAACACCAAATCAAATAACCAAATCACTGATACCGTTAGCTGCTAGCGAATTGCCCCTTCGGCTTTTTCAACAATTCAGGCCTTGGTGATTTCCTTCTAAGGCTGCAAAATGAATGCGTATATGCAGTGCCAATCAAAACGGGCACCAACGCTGCTGGATTCCCACCCATGAAACCCTACTTCAGCCCTGCCTTCCCTTATTACATGCTCCTCTTCTTTCTAAAAGTTGCATCAACGAAACCAACTCAGTCTGCCTGGAAGCCTGTCGGGAATGTGGGGTTCTAATACACCCGTACACCACAAACCCTTAAGTATCACGAAATGCACCTACTACTCAATTCAAACAACCCACCATGAGTAAAAATGACGACGTGATGGACTTCATAAACTCTCTTCCAGACCTGCACCCAGGCACGCCGGGCCCGAACGACTCTGCTGGCGGTGACGATTTCCTCGAATTCCTCGATGAATTGTCGGCACATGAAAAGCTGAGTCCTTCTAGAGGAAAACTTGGGCCCAAAAAGGACAAAAAAGCGGTTGCCCCCAAAAAAGCGCTTGAATCTGAAAAATCCGCAGCTGAGAAAACTGTTGAGCCACTGGAAACGGAACCAATCAAAGAAAAACTTGCTGAAGTGGAGCGTCAAGAACAAATCGATGCAGCAGCACAAGCAGGCGATCCGTTTGCGTCTTTGTCTCTGTGGTGGTCCACTGAGGGCTCCAAAAAGGCACTGTCTTTGTGGGGTTCTTTCACCACCAATGCCTCCCAATTGGGTGAGCAAACGTACCAATTGGCATCGTCTACATCTCAGCAGTTAAGTCATTCTAGACAGAAGCTCTTGAGTGAAAACCCGGCATTAGACAACGACCAGGTCTCGCACATCACCTCCCGTTTGAATTCCATCCTCAGCAGTGTCTCGCAACAAATCAAGGATGGTCTAATGGACAGAGAGGACGAGTTGTTGAATATTATGCTTGTCTACGACGTGTCCAACATGGACTATATGGACAGCATTTGCGCCTCCAAGTTCAATAAGGTGATGTCGCAAGTGGAGGGTGGAATCAAGGTGACTGTGAGTAACTTCAACCACCGTCACGAACTGAGAGAGAGTACTGGGCCCTACTCCGATTTGGACATTTTCTTCGGCAAAATGATCGACGGTGAGAAGTTGTGCTACGCAAATCTCGACTCTTCAATCAAGGATTTCCTCAAGATCACTGAGTCCGAGAAGGCTACAGAGAAAGAGATCAAGGAAGCCGAAGAGCAGCTCACGGCTAGAGAAGGCGACTTGGACATCAACAGCAGCAATGTATTTATTGCCGTGCAGCCCATAAGTACGGGCAGTGCCGAGAGGTCAAAGGAACAGGCTGAAAGAGAGACCACTTCCACCGCACCGGTTTTGATCGACTCCACCAACGCCGAGTCATTCACATTTGCCTTGATTTTGAAGGACATCAGCAACAAAATCACCATTTCGACAAAATCACAGCCATTCCCATTGAAATGGGCCCGCTGGATTGCTGGCGATCGCTCCGAGGTGGAGGAGTTTTTCGGATCCAATGCAGACGAGGCTGTGGACCCCAGTGAATGGGTCAAGGAGTGGCTCCAAGACGGCATTTCTCTCAGTTTTGCAGTACTAGCACAAGAATACGTCACGAAGAGAATGGGGCTTTGAGGTGGAAGGTACTTTGAGGATCAAAGAAGATGGCTAGAAGATGGTCGCACATGAAAGTTTATTGGTATCAAGGGTGGCTCAACAGCACTTTTCGTTAGCATTTGGAGAGCACGGCAACAGAAGAGAATGAAGCTGGCGTGAAATTTAGGAGGTCGAATGAGAATGACTCTGGTCCAATTAGTTGAGGTAATTGCTGTGTCGTGGCAGTTCAGGGATGAAGGCGTGGCACCGTTATATTGCTTGCGTGCATTTTGTTACGAGAATGGACCGTTCCAGACTACCTAGAAGTTTGTGCATTGGCAGGGTCTTCATGCGAGGAAGCATCGATGTTCGCCCAAATCTAATTAGGTTTGGTATGGATCTACAGATTGGAGCTTGACTATGAGTGAATGTGTCTGATTCTTTCTAGCGTCCGTCAATTGCTTCAGATCTTGCCCCGAAGTTAATTCCACACGCCTCAATGTGTGGTTGCTCGACTTCAAAGAAAATGACAGTCGATTAGAGGTTCATGGAGAGTCCCAGATTGTGCTTATGTCCTGTCAATTTGTTCTACAAATCTAAATAGCGTTGTTCGATCGATCATGCTCAAAATGAATCGTAGATCCAACCCAGTCGCTTATTAACAGTGGACACCATCCAAATTGAATAAAGACTTTTTAACTTCTACAGCAACTTATTACCAGCATGTATTCCTTAATCCTAGCTACCTTGAGCATGCACTCAACGTATCCTTCCGTTTCTATTAATCTATAACGCCTTGCCTAAAAAAGATCAGCAAATTCAGCAATGTGTGGGTGCACAGCACAAGCCATAGCGGCCGCCAGCGCCCTGGTCGAGAATGTGCTAGGGGGAGCACAATTGAAAGTGATTTCAGCAACCTTTTCCTTCTCAAGCGCCAGCACCGCCGAGCCCTTAAGCTTTTCGGCTCCGTGCTTGACAATATGCGTCAGGTTGAAGTTGGCGAAAACACGGTTCAAGCTCTCATCGTCCACGGCTATCAACTGGTTGACCCAGTCGACTGCAAATGGAGGAACCTTCTGTGCACTGTAATGAGCCACCTTGTCGAGATACGTTTCCTCCAGCACAAGATCGATGTCCGGCACAAACTGCTTGGTCTTGGAGTTTCTGATCACCTCCCTGTCACAAAAAGTGTGGTTCAGCAGGGCAAGCAAAGAAGGGAAGATACGCTCGAACCCGCGAGCATTCTGTGGGTGCACGTTGATGCATTTTTCGTGAATAAAGTGGTAGGTCAGGTACAGAGGCAATTGGTCTGTTCTGACGTCCAAGCGGTACTGGGTTGGTCTTTCCATCAACCTCTTCAAGAGGTGGTGGGAATGTGGCAGTTTTGTGTTATGGAAGAAGGTGATAGTGGGTTGAGTGGCTGCAACAGGGCGGCCGGCGGAGCGGGCGAATCCACTGAGGCGGGCGAGATTCGAGAACTTGAACATCGGCGGCTGTTTGATAGATAAAATGAATTAGAATTTTGAGGGAATCCGCCACCCTTTTTATAAGTTTCTGCTTATACGATCCGGGAGGGGTAGCGATGGCGCGCCTGCATACAAGAGGGGAGATAATCCGAGCGACCCTATTTTCGCAGCAGTTGGGCAGTCAGAGTGAGAGTGTCAGCTCAACATCGCCGCTGTGTGCAGGATCCGACTCTTATACGACACGTCTTTGATGGAATACCCCGCTCTCCTCACAGCCCACCAGCGCAAAAAGGCCATTTTTGGGAAGTCTAGACAAGGGCGATTTTAGTAGAGGGAAAAAAATAGTCATTATTCTTGAAACATCAAAAAAAACCCTCCTCCTGTTTCCGTTTTGGGCTCCTTCTCTAGACATCCAGGTGCGTCGGAGTGGCTGACTCCAGCACGGCCGGCCGTTCGAGGGAGGGGCAAGGCGGAGACTCTGACGGAACCGCATTTCCCAAAAGTGTCTGGTGTACGGGTTTTAGGCCCTTCCCAGCCCCCAGCAGCAATTTGCCTCCAAACGGTACCCCTCTAATTGCCCATCCCAACACCGCCCTGGCTTCGGAGTTGCTCAGTGCGAGGGGCAAGCCTCAGTTCGAGAAGCCGATAGACGCCGTACTGCACATAGCACCGGCGCCCCGACGTGGCTGCAAAAAAAGAGTCAAACTCAAAACACCGAAGCGGCATGCCGATCTATCTTATCGGTGGATTCTTGACACGGCTGATTTGGGTGGAGAAGGTTGAGATTGTGGATGGAGGGGATTTTTTGGATTTCATGCGGAGAACGGTTTTTGGGAAGCAAAGCTTTTAACAAAAAATAATAACTATTAGAAGTGGCTGGTGAGATAAAATTGAGCTACCTGGGGATGGGCAGTTTGAACGATTTTGACGATCTTCGATTTTGACGATTTTCGATTTTGACGATTTTTACGATTTGACCGTTCAGGGTAAATGGGCCTGTCTGGACCAGAGAAGCCACAGGGAACAATGCGTAGACAGATCACCAAGCCTCGTTGAAAGGCTGGTGTCTGAGAATGCTGCCTCGCCCCAGGGGCCCACAGGGTGTTGATCATGTGTTGTTGCTTCAGATGATATTGGATTTTTACATGATTTTCAGATTTTTATCAGATTGCGTTCAAATGTGTTGATGTGGTGTTCACATGGATGCACTTGCTATGGAAGCTGTTCACTGGCTCTTCCCCTCACCTTATTCATGGCTTCAATGGTTTCAAAATCGTTTCGTATTCAAATCGTCATAATCGCCTGGGTTTCAAAAGCCCAGTCTGAAAGCCCCAAACACATTTTCAAAAGTGTCCCTTCAGACGCTCAGCGCCTATTCGGAAAAACCCATGGGTCTTGGACTGCAGCAAATCGGCACCAGCTAGGGGTGGGCCAAATCGAAGGCGCCGAAGGCAACAAGCCTCGAGATTCTAGATCTAAAAAACCATGCAATTTCTCTGGCCCCTGAAGCCTGAGCCACGTGCTGCAATAATGGACCTTTTCTTTCGAATCTCTTAATTTTTCCTTCCACACTTTTTTTTGGATAAGGCGATTTCTGCTTATCTCCTCTTTACTCTTCTAAAGTTTAATCTGGTCTTTGACTTTTTCTGGATGTGGCCTGACCATGATAATCCATCTGGCCTGTATGACAGAACGCCACAGATAAGATAATGCGGACTCATGCACAGAAGCCGATAAGGCAACGAGCCAGATAAGCTACTGTGGTCTGATGATAAATATCTAGAGCCGCCAAGATCTGATCATTTTATGAGAAAGATTCACTACAGAGAGTTTTCCATGAACGGGGTGATTTCTTTTTTGATGCATCTTCATTATCTGTAGTTGGGGCACTTTCTAAAAGCGTAGATTGATGTGGCGATCATCAGACTTCAATAGCTGTCGGCTTTTGGCAATTCGTCTTATATCCATTTCTTCCCTTCTTTTATCACGTCCATTCAACAAGACTCGTGGTTATCATGTCATTTACAACCAGCCATCAAGACAAGGTGACAAAGCCAGTCGTAGTGTAGCTCTTTCTCCCTTGCTGGTTCTTTCATGTTCAACTTGGCCACAGTTGCCAATACTATGCCCCATGATTCAATCAGACAACATAATTGTTTCACTCCTTCCTCAGTTTCCTCTATTGAAGCCTCGTCTCTCAAATTTTCCAAACCTGGCCAGCTCCTCATATGCCTATTCATTGAATACCCTTGATTGCATGGTAGTCGAGCGCATCGTTGTCCCACAATCACGTCCATGGAGTAACCACCTCGACTATCATTTTATTGCAATAGGCTATCCATGTCTGGTCCCTCAACATCCTTTTATCCAATCGCAACGATCGTGGACATCAAGCTTTGAATTCCATGCGTTTTGCAAATCCATCCACGTATCATCGATTCCCACATATCACCGAATACCACGGGCGATCTCATTGCGATCCCTCTCAGTCCTCAGCATCCTCATCTGTGGTCTTCGTACAAAACCTTCTGTCAGTCTCCTCTAAACCTCGTACCCGAATATCTCGGGCCTTCTGTGTGTGAACACCGGCAAGTCCCTTCTGATTTTCTTCACATGCTCAAGATCCAATTCTCCCACAACCAACTCACTGTATTTTTCGCCGCCTCCTCTCTCCAAGTACGTCTGTCCCTTGGCCACTACCTCACCCCAGGGCCCAATTATAACCGACTGGCCGTAGCTGACTCGTACTTTCTTTCCATCTCCAGATTCCTCAACATCCGCATAAACGTCGTGTTCTCCACACTGAGCTGCCATGACCACGTAGCACTGGGAGTCGATTGCTCGGGCCTTTCCGAGCTCAAGCCAGTGTGCTTCTCCTGTTCTTGTTGTGAAGGCCGAGGGAAATGTGATGATATTGGCTCCGAGTTTCCTCAAACGAAGCGCCAACTCGCCGAAACGGATATCGTAGCAAATAGCCAAACCAACCGAGAACGGCGAGAATTGGCCCTCGTTCACCGGGAATGGCTTCAAAATCTCCTGTCCTGGCTCCACGGAATTCAGTTCCTTGAGTATCGGTCCGTTGGGAATATTGATGTCAAAAAGGTGAAGCTTCTGGTACGTGTAAATTATTTCCCCGTGGTTATCAATCCAGAGCTGGTTATTCCTCACTTTCTTGCCGAAATTGTCACCCACAGCTGGTTCATGGACCCCCACAGCTACGAAAATGCCTTTATCTTGAGCATCCCCCAGCGAATTCTGGTGAATCTTTTTTACGTGCTCCTGGATCACCGTAATAAACTCTTCCTTGCTGCTATTGGCCAATTGCACCGAATGTGCAGCGTCTCTGGATATGTAATCAGCGGCTTCTGGAAGAAAAAGCACTTTGACGCTTTTGGCGATGGCTTGGTCGATCAATTTGGTAGCCACACGAGCGTTAGCTGCTAGGCTAGAGGAAGAGCACATTTGCCCACATGCTATGGTGAGTTTTGTGGCTGACATTCTGGTGGTAGTGAATAGCCGAACAGGAAGAAACATAGTGTTGATAACGCCCAGACCCATACACCAGAGGTGATAAGAGAAATTGGGGCAGAATTGGGGAGGGAATTTGTTTCTGGGGGCTTTGATGAATTAAGAGAATGTTACGTGATTTATGTTGGTTTGGGAAGGGAGCGTTGGAGGAGGTGGACTTGTGGGTTAGCTGAAAACTGTGGCTCACCTTATCGTGATACACAAAGTAGGGGTTTTGAGGGAGGGTTTTTACAATGTCGGGAATATGGATAGGTGCAGAACCGTTGACATGAGTCTCTGGAGGCATTGGCTTCTTCTTTTGTGAGGTTTGTCTTAGAGTGGTCCTCAGGTTCATACTCGCAGCCAGAGGAAGATTGGCAGGCGGCATACAAGTAATTTATCGGGGCCTAAGCTGGGGCGCTTTTTACGGAGATATGCTCTCAAAGGCCCAGACCCAAATTGGCCGTACTTGGAAATCCGTTTGTGTGTTAAAGCTTGGCTGGCGAATCCAAGCATTCTCAGGCGTATCAGAGGAAAGGGTGTATTCAAGGAAGAGGTTCAAATGTCAATGATAAGAGAGTAGAGCGTTTGATCTGGATGGAAAAGCTGTCAAAAGTAGTTCGATTGGGGAAAATGGGCAATCGGATATACTGGACAAGGGCCTGATGTAGTGGAATACCGCTAGTAAGACAGAGCAGTTTCCTAGGAAGACACACCCACTTTCACAGAACAGCCAGGTGAAGTAAAAAAGAGAAACTCTTACGAAAAATATAGGTTACTCTCTTATTGTGGGAGACCAACTACGCTTAAGAAGACCGATGACACTAAGCACAGAAAACCCATCCATCTCATACAAAAAGAGAAGCAGCCAGGCTTTCAAACCACCTTTACCCAAATCCAGCACCCCAATCCAGCATGAGTCTACGAATTCGAGAGCCAGCCCCCGTAGTCCACAAACTCCAAGCAATCAGTGCCTCTTCAAGACCACAAACAATCGCCCCTTACCGAAAAGCCAAGTCCGTTTAATAATCTACTTCTCCTTCTCCGTCCTCCCATTTCTGGTCATTGTCACGCCACCCCTCTACCTCCCGGCTCCGCCATCCTTATCATGAACGCTTATCTTTCACTTAACCAAGCTGCAAGCTCGTCTAGACCTCAATTAAGCTTTGCGAATTTCAACGGTTTTTCGCTAAGCGAAGGCCCACGTTGTCTACTCGAATTGTAATTCTGCTTCTGTGGCTTTGGTTGGGCATCACAGCCACCAATTCCAACAGCCTCTAGCAGCCCCGAATAGCCTCTAACGGTCTTTTATTACCTCTTATTGCATTGAACCGCCCCTTACACAGCCAATTCTGTGGCTCAATGCCAACTAAGCTGCCCCCTGAATTCCCATCTCGTTTGCTTCCCCTGTGAGGCACCTCTTCTATTCAGTTAGTTGTACCACAAAAGCCATATGCGAAGAGCAATGATGAGATATAGGGGTCAGTGAGACGGCTCCGCTTCATTCGCCTAGATTGAGTTTCCAATCGGACTTGCTTATCGTAGAATTTCAGTGGGAGCGCAATTGGGAAATTGACATAAACGGTGAAACGTGATGCCAGAGATAGCCGGCTTTGTGACTCCGTAAAACAATCCCCTTACGAATGCACTGAATTCGAAAAAACTAGAAATTAATCAGAAAGAGCAGAAAGAGCAGAAATCAGTGACCACACCTCAAAAAACACAAGCACTTTTTCATGCCACATCTTTGATCGAAAGCACCAAATTCCCCAGCTTCTCCGTTTTCCCTGGAAGAGCCACACGGTTCCTCGGATAGTTTGTGTGTGCACGGCTTCTTCGAGAAGGATTAAAAGATCACAAAACCAGCCTTTTCTCCGGAGGTTAATGTCCGGCACTGATTATCCGAGCACATGCCAGAGTTGATCCGACGGACAATGCCCCCGAAAAAAAAGGGTGAATCACAAAAAAACGGTGATTCACAAAATAGAGAGAAACATCTGAGTAGAAATAGCTGAGTTTGACTTGTAACTCTTCCTTACTGGAGCCAGGTACGGCCATCCGGTCGTCCGAGTGGCCATCCGCCCATCCGAAATCCCCACACACTACAACTTTTTCTATCTATCGTATCGTAATTCATCCTATGTATATGCTAGCTTAAATGCCAGCCCAATTCAAGCCTTGTTCACTGGTCCAGCAGTGAAGACATCCTCAGAGGAAAACACAGTGGGCTCGAAAGGAGCCTCGTTCTGGTGCTTCACCTCCTCGGTAGCAAAAACGTCATCGTTAGAAATCAAGTTAATAGCATTGTCGTGCTCGTTAACGTTGTTGAAGTTGATACATCTCTGTCTGGAAGAGAAGAATCTCAGCATCGGCTGCTGGGACTGGATCTGTGCTGGGACCCAACAGCGGGACACAGTTCTGAAGTTGGCAACTTTGAGGATTTGTCTGACCATTTGTGATTTGATATCGAGTGTGCTTTGAGGGTAATAAGTTATGAAAATTGATGGCGTGAAAATCGGGGGCGAGGGGGGATTTATATATCTCTACCCCAGATTCCGAGGAACCGTACGTCCGGAGCGCCGCCGGACTTTCGGGAGACCTTGAGTCACAGGACTGTTTCCTGCACACAGGCGGCTAATTTCAACTGCCATGCGGGAGATTACCCAGTGGATGCGCATCCCCGGTGAATCATGCTATCGTCATGTCGCACTGTGTGCAGGACTCAAACGAGTCACTGTCTTCTGACAGCCGTGTGCCCTTCCGCCGGTCCGGATTGTGGTTAAGGGAAAATTTCAGCAACCGCAATTGCTGTCAGTCTGGCTACAGTAAAAAACCAAATCGGATCGGAAAAAAAAGTGTCTCAGTTCTAGACGTCAATTTCACCCAAATTGCGCTCTCAGATAACCCGTGGGCTTATCGCACAAACGGACCCGCCTGCTGATGTGGCTTTCAACCCCCTGAAAGTTTGGGGGTTATGTTGCTTATCGTTGCTGTTGCAGGTGTTTGGATGTTTCTCTGTTTCTCTTTTGTTCTGTCGGGCTTGAGAGTCCGACGCTTATCTCGGCAGTGAACTTCCATCGGATGTGTATTACCAGATGACTCGTAGTCATGAATGAATCATAGAGGGAAGAGTTAAGAAAAAAAAAAAAAAAAAGAAAACTGGGATACCCTTGCAGTTGTGGTTTTTGGGAATGTTTACTGGGAATACGCCCCTATTGCCGTACGGTTATTGCACCTGCCTCGGGTATGGGGATATGGAAATCACAAAGCCAGGGCGCAAACGGTGGCTAACCGAAAACGGTCGGGGCGGATAATCTTTACGGTGTCGGTCTGGAAAAGTCCAGAATGGCCTTTTGAAAAGGGGAAAAAATTTAGGAAGGGAGGACAGGCTGGGGTCGACGAGGATGGGTGGTTTTTGGTATTGAAGAATAAAGAAGAGGACAGGCCACCGTTCGATGCAATAGTTTGCTGGGTATTCAGAGTCAATGTAATTTTTTTGTGGTGTTGTACTTTTGGTAATTTCTTGTCCGTTTTGTTATGAAAGCTGGCCTGGCTCTTTGTGCTTCTATGCTGTTTCTCCCAACAAAACTCCTTAACGTCTTTCCAGGCCCCTAATACGATGAAAGCACAACAGAAGGATTTAGCCATTCAGCTTTTCTCGACACGGCTTTTCAATCTTTATTGATGCTCTTGGTCCTCTGGCATTCACTCCATTCCTTACATTCCAATTCATAACAAACCGATGTCCTCAAGCTTCTCCAAGTTTTGCTTCTAACATTACTCATCATTTGCTTCGACGAAAACTATCCTCCCTGTGTTCCTCTAGCTTTCTTAAAGAGACTTATGGTCCCCTTCAGCTTTTACGATTCCATTTCAACATGCCATCTCCTTTTCTCTTTCCCATTACACCCTATCCACTGCTACTACAAGCCTAAAACCAAATCAAAGAGCCCTTTCCCTCCCCTTCGCTTTCTCCAAAATACCTTATCTGTCTCGCTTGCCGATTCAGCAATTCAAATCAGATCTACCCCATTTTCGGTCTGCCTCTCCTCTTTCGTTCTTTCCCCCCAACCCGGGGCTTCTCGGACCTACTATTTCTCCACCGACTCCCTGAACCCTGTTTGAATCTCCTCCTCGACTCACCAATTCCCTTGCAAAATTGATTTTATTGAAGCTTGTTAAAAGTGCCTGGTTGCAAAACCACATCGTAAATGCAACCGAGCGTTGCAGCCAATCGGAGTTACTTACGATCCGAAAAGATAGCAAGCGAACTTTCAAAAAACTGGCCTGAGTTTTTGGTCAATTGAGTTTCGGATTAGTGGGACTTTTAGAGCAAGGGGCCTTGAGGGGAAGGAAGGCATTAGCTATGGCGTGTTTTGAGATATTGACTATTGCTACCTGTGGGAGAAGTACAAAGTGTCTTAGTTAAGTGTTGAATTGAAGCGGCTGAGAGTTCGGGCTTTGGTTCAGGCTTTGTGGTACTCTATCCTGGATCGATGTCTGGGACTATAGTGGATTTGGAGCATGCTTCAGGATCATTTGAAGGGGAGATGAATTGAGGAGCCCTCTATCGGTTTGAGTTACATTTTCCAACTCTTACATAGATTTCCCACTCTACAAACACGGAACCTGAGCAAGTGCACACATAGATTAGAAGTATGTTCTGGCAAGTAGGAAATTATCGGGGCATCCGGCAAAAGTTGTATCTGAATTCTTTCTTACAGAATGCTCTGAAGTCTCAGGATCTGATAGAGTGAGACTCTTTTTGCTGTCTTTCAAACGCTATGGCTTTCTGAATTCTTGTAGATATAGACACTCTCTTCTTGCACAATTGGGTCGACGTAATGAAAAATGACTACTTCGTGCCAGTAAAAGAATCAACACCATGAAAAGTCCAAGAAGCCCAATTTTGAAAACTTTTCAGGATACTTCTTAATGAAGATCTCTATCTTGATACTGGACACTCATAGTGACTTTAGATTTGGCCAGGAACTACAGCAAAATTGCACCAACACCGTGCTTCAATCGGCGTCATTAGAGAAAGCTCTTCATTGAAAACAACTCCACACGAAGATTTATCAGTCACCAGTTCACCTAAAACGCTACACCAATACTAATCCACATTCACATAGTAGCACCTTCTGCGAACTACACCCACCTGTCCCCCACACAAAATACAAAATTAAACTAAGCCAATACTTTTTCCAGCTTTTGTTCCCTTAAACCCCCTTCTTTCATTATCCCACCTTTTTTCCTAAACCCACTTTTTCCGAATCGCCGGACTCGCTTTTTTCCGAACCATGGGTGCAATAAACCGCGGATGCCTGTGAAAACCACACAGCCAAAATCACACCATGTACCGAAGCCGCACAAATCAGTCACACAAATTGGCAGCCAATCGGCACAAGACAGGCTTATCAGGAAGGGCGATTTGGAAAACGGAAAAAAAGCGGTTTTCTCGGTCGAACGGAAGTAGCAATTGACCCGATTCCGCCAAGGCCACGTCAAACTCAATTTCAGCACCTCCATAGTTTTTTCCAGCACGCCTCTTTGCGGTTTGCAGTTGGTGCACTGGCCTGAATAAGGTGCCCCAGGTCACAGGCGGAAAGAAATCGGCCATCACGTAGAGCTTCTCTTCTTCTGTAGCCTCTCTTCTTCTGTAGCCTCTCTTCTTCTGTAGCCTTCGGTGAACGCCTACGCCACACTCTAATTGCCCTCGTCTCCAAAGCCCCAGAGCAAGTTGAGTCAGAGCTTTGTCACGTGAGCAGGGTCACGTGCCTCCGCTCCCCCGGTTTTCTGGGGTACATTTCTGTCTCAACACCATCAAACATGGGAACAGGCTGGGAACTCACCCAGGCGCTCAGAGAAAAGATCTATCTCTATGCCAGCTATCCCCAGACGTCGATACTGATCCGGCAGATGGTCCAGTTTGGGCCCTCGCCGCTGCCGGGGTCCATCTTTCTTGCTTCCCAGTTCATTGTGGAAGAACTCCCCATTCGTTTGGCCTTGAAGGTCAAGGACTTGGAAAACGCCCCCTTGGGCCTCTCGAAGCAGCCCTCCACTATCAAAGTCAAGAATTGGTACGCGCAGTCGTTCGAGGAGCTCACGCTGCTTCCGAAACCAAAAGTCGACGACAAGCTCAGAGAGCTTCTAAACTCAAACAACAATGGCCATTCTCGGCTGGTCAGCCAGGTGGGCGATTCTGCTGTGGTGGGAGAAACGCTGAATTTGGCGCAGCAGCAGCTGAACAACGTGGCGGTCAACAACGTCTTTTCAGATGATGGCATTGTAGTGAGACACCATCCACATACCCAGTCAGAGGCCAGGCTGACGAGGCTGCGGCTGGATGCGCCTACTTTTGGCAAAACGTATTTTACTCCTTGTCCCATGAATATTGTGTGGCCCAAGGAGGTGTATGACTACAACAAGCTGGTGCACGATGCACTTACCAAAATCAAGAAACGGCACGATGCCACTGTGGCGACCATGGCGCAGGGCGTGCTGGAGTGGAAGGTGGAGCATAAAATCGTGAGTGTGAATCTGGCGATCCAGACGTTTTTGGACCGTTTCTACATGCTGAGAATAGGCATTCGTATGCTTATTGGGCAACACATTGCGTTGAACTTGCTGCAGCAGCTGCCGACCAAACAGAGAATTAATACTTTGTTGAACGGAAGCAACGGCAGCCAGGGGAATGCCAAAAACGGGAGAAACAACTACGTCGGTGTGATTTGCACAGACTGCAATGTTAAGGAAATCGCTGAAGACGCTGCCGAAACCGCCAAGTACATTTGTGAGGAGCACTACGGGCTCTTCGAGGCGCCAGAGGTGCAGCTTATAGTGCCCCAGGACTCGATCAGCTTCATGTACGTGCCAGGCCACTTGATCCACATATTGTTTGAAGTGCTCAAAAACTCGCTCAGAGCCACCATCGAGTTCCACACGCCGCGGTTGAAGGAGCAGATGTTGGCGGAGAATCCGAAGATGAAGGAAAGCGATATCGACCTCAACGACTTGAAGTTCCCGCCCACCAAAGTCATCATTAGCGAGGGTTACGAGGATATCGCCATTAAAATCTCCGACGAGGGTGGAGGAATCGCCCGTTCAGAGATCCCCTTGATCTGGACGTACTTGTACACCACGGTGGATAAGACGCCAGTGTTGGACGCTGACGGCAACAACCAGACCAGCTTCAAGGCACCCATGGCTGGTTTTGGCTATGGTTTACCTATCTCGCGGTTGTATGCCCAGTACTTCGGAGGCGACTTGAAGTTGATCTCCATGGAGGGCTACGGAACAGACGTGTACATCCACTTGAACCGGTTGAGCAGCTCGCTGGAGCCATTGCCTTAGAGCTGTGTGTATAAATGCCCTTGTGCACTGTCCACCGTGCACTTTTATCGTACTCTTCATTCACAGCGCGAGCGCCGTGGCATAGATTCAATAAGAAACAGAGAAGTGAAATGTAGAGTGGGAGTTGAGGCTTGTGGATGTGGGATGGTTGGTAGAGGAAGAGCAAGTTCCAAGATGTTCAGAATTAAGGTGAGTTTAATGCTTTGTTCGAGGATTCAAGCTGGGTATTTAATCAAAGTCTTTAATCCTTTTAATCAATTCATTCTAACATTTGAGTAGAATTCTTCATGGAGTTGATATCTACTGACTGCTCAATCGCTCTTCAATAGCCATACCCAAGAAACCCTTTCCACGTACAAATCCTGTTCTCCAAATATCTCCTTAACATCAGTACCCAGTTTAAAGACTCTTTGCAAGGTCTGGATCACATAACTACTCACCTTTTCGATATCACCACTCAATCGCACCCCTCCCCCACACAAAACACATAGAATACGAAGAACGTAGAACACAAAAACCAAAAACCACACAGATTTGCAACCCACGCAAAATCCCAAAAAACACGCCACCTTCAAAATCCTCTCTTAACGACGTCAACATCCGCCTCTACTTGTATTTAAAAACCACGCCAACTGCTCCACTTTGCAGCCATTCGAGGTGGGGTGCGTGGGGGACCGAGGAAGCCGCACCGGTACCGAGGCAATATGATCACAAAAAACGCCCAGAATTTTATCGAAGTTTCGTTCAATCAGATTTACGATTTTGTTCATTTTGCAGATTCGTTGATTCTAAGCTGCAACTTTATTTCCATCAAATGAAGGCCTGTATACATTGGAGATCCGAGGCCCATGAAGTCCGAGGTGCCTCGTGGTGGACTTCGAATTTGGATTCTGAGCCCTGATTTGAAGTCTTCGACTTTGTGGAATATGTAGAATTCGTTCATTTGGCTACATACAGCTCAAACCCATAGAATTACTTGTCTGTGTATTCGTCACGTGCCCCTTCTGGTGCTCCTCTAACACTCAATGCTAGGGACCCCCACCAACTAATCAAACTCTTCATTATTCTTCTAAATACCCCAAGAGCTTCCACAACGGTGAACGGACCTAGTCTGGTATCTCCGATTGTCTGTCACGTGATCACCCTCCTTACAAACCTGGCCCATGCAGCCGTTTCCAGAAACTGAAAACCAGAAATTCACCCATATTTCCCCACTACCAGCTATTTGGCCCCCAAAATCCCCCATTTTTCCCGCCACCCTAGTACCCATTCGAATATGACTAAGGCGCGCACGTGACTACCCCACTGCGACATCAACGTCACAGAAAAAAAACTACCAATTAATCTAATCTACTCATGTCAGCCCCAAGAACTAAACCCTGGGAAGTTTCTCTGGGCACCCTGGCTGCTGCAGTATCAGACCCTGCCTCGGCTGGTTCCGTGGCAGCTCCAACTTCTGACTTTTCTGCAGCCCAGGAGATTCCAGATAGACCTTCCTCCTTAACAAACCCAACGGGCCTTGATTCCATGGCCTCTCTGGGCTATGGCTCAGGCATGGGCACTGGCCGCTATGGATCGGGTCTAGGTCTGTCTATGTACGGCTCGGGCTATGGAAACTCAATGTATGGTGGGGGCATGGGCTCCTCCATGTATGGAGGAGGCCTAGGGTCATCCATGTATGGAGGCTACGGTGGCGGTTACGGCTCGTCCATGTATGGAGGTTATGGTGGCTATGGCTCAGGCTACGGCGGCTATGGCTCGGGCATGTATGGCTCGGGGATGGGAGGCATGTATGGCCAAAATGGTATGAATGGACCTGGCCCCATAGCAGAGGGCACTCAGGCAACATTCCAGCTTATAGAGTCGATCATCGGCGCCGTGGGCGGCTTTGCCCAGATGCTAGAGGCCACCTACATGGCGACTCACTCGTCCTTTTTCACTATGATCTCGCTAGCTGAGCAGTTCGGCAACCTCAAAAACGCCTTGGGCTCGCTTTTGGGTATATTTGCACTCATCAAGTTTGCAAAGAAGATCTTCTACAAAATCACCGGCCGTGTGTACGACCACGGCATCTCCGCCAAGGAGTTCACCAAGTTCGAGTCGAAACAGAAGAAATTGGAGGAAAACTTCAGAAGAAGCCAGCTGGGCCAGAAGTCCTCGCGTATCTCATTCAAGCCATTGCTCTTGTTTTTGGCTGCCTCCATCGGCTTCCCTTACCTTCTCAGTAAAGCCATCCAAAAGCTCAATGCTCAAAACCAACAGGCACAACAGCGAAGACTCCAGGAACAGGGCATGGCTGCGGGAGGTCCTCGTCAGCTCGACCCCGAGTCCTTGGAGTTTGCCAAGGCCTTGTACGAGTTCAACCCTGAAAACCCTAACATCGAGATCGAGCTCAAGCCCAAGGAGCTTGTAGCCATTTTGTCCAAGTTAGACCCATTGGGCAACGAGAGCAAGTGGTGGAAGGTCCGTCTGCGGTCGGGCAAGGTTGGCTACGTGCCACTGAACTATCTTAGCATAATCGAGCGGAGAACGCCTCCTAAACGGGTAGAAGCGGCTCCCATGCCTATGCCTGAAATGAAGCCAGAAAAGCTCGTGGACGAGTTCAAAAAGTCCCAAGCCTAGGCGAACAGAGTAAAACAGACGAGGCTAAAGAATGTCGCCTATATGGCGAGGGAAGTACTTTTCGAGGGACGGTCCAGCGAATAGTGCAGTAATATTTATGAGGTTTGGTATGGTGGTTGTAGAGGCGCGATCATTGTAGTGGAGTTTGCTTAATGATTGGGTTGTACTTATCATTTGGTCTCAATTGACATAAGTTTGACAGACGACTCGATAAGGTTGTGGAGATTGGAGGTTCGAGTTTCTATTTCTGTGCTTGATTAACTACACATTGGACATTACGGTACCTGTTTTGCATAATTGACAAGGGTGTCTATTATTCATCTGGTGCCTCATTGGACAAGATCTATGGCGGTGTAGGAAGATCGATGAGCCTGGTCAGGCAGACCAATCCAAGCCACGATAAGACCTTTATATTCCAACATCTTCGAAGAACTCAATTCGTCTTACAATGTCTCATGCGGTTCCCGGTGCAATCTCCAATGCAATTCCTTATGCTATTCTATACGCAATCCAAATCTCTACACTGCCTCGATTTCCTCACCTCTTTATGCATTTTTACACAGCGTCGTCGGGACGGTTTTGTTCACTCTCAACCTTGGCTCCCTTGTCCTGAAGACCAGAGTAGCCGGCGGTGTTAGCCTCGACCTTGGCCTTAGCGTGGACCTTGTCCTTGGCTTCAGTAGCACGGTCTTTGACTTCAGATGCAGCGTCCTCGGCCTTGCCTTGAACGTCGTCCTTCGCGTCGGCAGCACGGTCTTTGGCGTCGGCAGCAGCTCCCTTGGCCTTACCAGCCACACCCTCGGCCTTCTCGATACCGTCAGCCAAAACGTCACCAGTCCTCTGGTTCACTTTCTGGGCAGCACCTTTGAGATCGGCGTTTTTGACGCCCTCGGTAGCCTGCTGGGCCTTTTCAATGCCATCAGCCAAAATGTCCCCGGACTTCTGGTTGGCCTTGTCAGCAGCCAGCTTGAAGGTGTCAGTGGTGGGAGCAGCCTTCTCGGTGTTCTCAATGGTTCCAGCCAAGAACTCACCGGTCTTCTTGTTGGCCTTTTCAAGTACCTCCTTGGTAGCATCCACAATAGACTTTCTCGAGGCTAGCGACACAGTGAAGGCCCGCGAGGCCATGGTCTGTCTTGGGATGGCTACAGCGCGTGAAAGGGGAGTCAATTGGCGAAACATATTGAAAGTTTTAAGATGAGGAACATCCAGTGGGGAACCGGCGCTTATAAATCGCCAATTGCCCCAGCAAGCAAGGGTCGCAGGCGGCTATAGGTCATCCGGTTGCTGTTGTGCATGCACACTAGGTAAAATGGCCAGGGGCTTGTCCTACCATGAAATCACGGGACTTAAATAGACGGACAAGGAAGTTTGGCGTCCACCAACCGAAAAGACGGCCTTCCCCGCCTTTACGGGAAATCGGCACCAAAACGGTGTTGGTGTATGGGGTGTAGGTGGGTTGCTTGCCTGTCTGCCCAGCGATTACCTGTTTCGCAGTGGCTGCGAAAACTGGCAACTGGCCATATGAGAGATCCACTACCAGGCGAGCGCCACCTGCCAAGATATCGCCCAAGGCGAAAACGTTGGGGTGGTTTTTGACGACCAAACGATCGTCCGTCACGACGTAGCCAGCCTCGTCTTTGACGGACGCAGGCAAAAAGTCCAGCAACGGCTCGTAGTGGGTGGTGTTCAAGACCACATCGAAGGTGCGCGCCAGGCCATCTTCGAATTCTACCGAGGCGCCGTTTGGACCAGGCACCACGCGAGTGGATCGCAATTGCACGAATTCCACGCCCAACTTCTCGAGTTTTGTCTGGGCTCCAGGGAGATTGAATGCTTTAAGCGGTTCCTGCGGCCCGTAGAGAGTCACTTTTTTGCCCCATTCGTAGGCAATTTCCCCAGCACACTCTACACCAGTAGTTCCGGCGCCCAAGATAGCGACCGTTTCGGCGGCCTTGATTTTGGTTCCCCAGTCCTTGATCGCCTCCACGGACTTCTGCGCCAGGAGCCCGGTTTTGAACCCCGCGTCGCCGCTGACGGTGCCTGTAGCCACCACCAAGAAGTCGTAGGTCAACGTGGAGAGGCCGTTTTCGCCTTCCACGTCCACTTCGTTTTTGTCGAGACGGGAGGCCACGGCGGTGGCGTGCACAAATGTGGCGCCGTGCTTTTTGGCGAAATCCTCCAAGGAGAAGAGCGTTTTGGGTGCCACATCTGGCTCCACAAGAAGACGAGGAGCAGCACAGTTGAAGTACGCCTGGGACAGAGCCAGGACAAGCGTCACCTCTGCGCCGAGATTCCGAAGAACCTTTGTGGCGTTGCAGCCAGCGAACAGTCCGCCTATAATAACCACGTGTGGCATTGGAGAGATAGAGATTGGAGAGGTGGAGATAATGGAGGGAGGGTTCGCGATATTTAAGTGCCCCAGACTCGCCACATTCTTGGGGAACATTCGCAGGACCGCACTGGAGAACAATGTGAGGCAGAACAGGAACTGCTCCAGGCGCGGGAGCGAGGGTTTCGTTTAACAGGGGCTTGGGGGGTTGGGTTTTGATAGAGTTTGGGGCAATTGGTCTGGGGTGGTTTTGGGGGGAGTTTTCACAGCTTTTACAGCTTTTCGAATTGGGCACTTTGCGGTGGGCGTTAAATGAATTTGGTGATTAGCGAATTTTTGTCAAATCCAGGGAGATCCGCAGCCTCAGCCGAACTTCAGACTTAGTCATTTTTCTGTCATCGCTGCATGGACCTGGTGGCTGCGAAACAAGCCGAGTGGAGAGGCTGTGGATATCCGTGTCTGCAGGGCTCCTTATTGTAGCCATGGACGGATCTAAGGTGGCTCCGGGTTCCGTAGGGCTGTTTGTATGGGTGGTTTAAATTTGAAGACGTTGTGGGTTTTTGAGGAATCGTGTTTTTAGGAAGGGAGCGTTGGGATGTCATTTTCGCAGTGAGTGAGCGGAGGTAGGAAAAGTTGCAAAGTGGAAAGAGGAAGTCTAAAATCGACAACAAAGTTTGGAGAGGAATAAGTACATTGGCAGGGTTATTTTCGTCAGGACGGCGTAGTATCAACAGTTTTGCGTTGGTAAACTGGGTGGTTCAACCAGACAGCTCACTTTTATTTTGCACCTTGTTTTAAAGGCACTTTACAGGCACGTTGGCTTCACGTTTCATACTTATGAGGGATTGGAAGACTCAGGCTACTTAGGGAGGTAAGGCCCTTTTTAACTGATATCTCGAAATTCATGCCTAAGGCTGGGGGCTCAGCTAGGTTTGTCCGGAGACATTTTCTTAAGGAATCTCATCTAGGTTTATTTTTCTTTTGGACATTAATTTACATTGACCCCTGAGTTGACACGAAGCATGCCTGTCTCCTGCTGTGAGTGCTTTTTTTGATAACCATAAAGCATACCGTTGTTGAGTGCTTATCTACTAGGTAGGTGTGCCTGGTGTCTCACTTGCAGATCCCATGCAGCTTGACTGATTTTGATCACGTGCCGTAACACACGTGACCAGAGAGTCCGGTACGATAAGGCCAGTCAAATGAAATTCTCACTTGTTATGGTTCGTTTAGGGATCTCTTTTAGCGATTGGTCTTAAGCCCAAGTTATACTAGTGTGTTGTACTAAGCTAAGTAACCGCTAACCTTCTAAAGACTTGGGGAAGAACATCCCCTTTTATATTGCAACTAACCCCTTTCGTAAATGATGTTTCAGACTGCCGATCTTGTAATGTTTCAAACTGCCGATCTTGTAGTGTTTCAAACTGCCGATCTTGTTTGACTTGGCGTCTCAGGATTTCGTAGGTTTCATCTTCACGTGGTCTGTATCTTGTGACTGTCGGTCGTTGTCTTAACACTCGTCATATCCATGACATCACTCATCAAAGGTTTCGTGGTCTAGTTGGTTATGGCATCTGCTTAACACGCAGAACGTCCCCAGTTCGATCCTGGGCGAAATCATTTTTTTGGCACTTCTTTTTAATTGTGATGAAGTCAGATCCAAGGGAAACCTTCAGTAAAGACTCACAAGGGTTCTTTTTTTTTTTTTTTTCGACACCCTCGAGCCAGAAAGTATGTAAGTCGCCGGTGAGCTGATGAAGACCCAGACCTTCCACCTCTAATTGATAAGTCAGTTGAAAAAGGTCGTAGGACAAATGATTCTATTTGTCATTTTTACTATTTGAAAAAGACATCAGTAAAGAAAAAAGAAAATCTTGGTGAGGCGATGGATTAACTGAATTGAAGATCGGTCAAATTGTATGAAAAGATTCTCTTGATGTAAATTCATGGTGATCTAGACTTTAATACGCAAAACAAAAACTCGTGGGGTATCGGGGTTACAATTTCCCGCTGAAGCTTTCGCCTTAAAGTTTCTTCGTTTTAGAGAATTGGAACAAACATTTTGACAGGCGATTCGTGAATAAAAGTCTTACTGGAGGTTGCCTCTATACAGATACTGTTCTCGTTTTCTTCTAATGAAGCAATACCAGTTCAAAATGGATATGAATTTGTGCTGCTCTAGCTAGATCAGCTGGTTTACTAGGCACACAAATATGCGGGATCAAAACAAGAAGTGCCATGCACATCCCGCCAAACGGTATGCAATGGAGCTTTTATATCATCAGTTATCTATAATTTTAAGATCCTTTAGTAGTCTTAGCTGGAATGTAGACAATCGCAAATCGGAACCGCGATCAGCGACCAACCTACCCCTGGACTGAAGCGCTGAGCTCAAATTCCCAATTGCAAAGTCCCCACTATTTCCGAGCCTTGCGGACGAGACCGGTGAGGTTATTCACGGCGGGGCGTTTTGCCGTGAGTGTATTAACCTTAGGTTTTGTCTCCGCCACCTGTGCCTGTCTAGTGCCCAACACCGTCTCAACCCTGTAGTCTACACCAGACTGCCTAAACACCTCAGGAAGGCCCAGCGTTGTCATTGCGGTAATATCCGCCGCCGCGTAATCCTCGCTCTTCACAAACCCAGCGATTTTCTTATACTGTTTGTGGGAAACAGCGACCCCCGGCGCGACCTGAGCGGTGTCCACCGCAGCAGCCTCGCGGTTTTCGCAGCCAATTATGCCCACCACGCTGCCGAGTCTGAATTCCTGGCGAAAGCCCAACTCCTCCCAAAACTGCTTTACGCTGACCAGGCGGTAGCGCCCCTCCACCACCAAGTGCTCGAGAAAACGGCCCTTGGGATCGTCGGGAAAAAGCGGGATCTCACGGATGGCGAGGGCCAGAGAATCAAAGAGGTGGCCCCGGGCCCAGCGCGAGGGAAGATACCGGTTTACTGCCGCGGGCTCGGCGCCAGGAAGGTCTGCCGCGCACCGCCAGGCGGGAGGCACTAATTGCTCGAGAATTTGCACCCACCAGGAAAAGAGGGCGTTTCCGTCGGCGAGGTGTTTTCCGGGGTTGCGCTCGGAGTTGGGGAAAATGTATGCGTCGGCGGCCCGCGTGAAGAGGGAGATTTTTGTGTGGAAGTGTTGTGGCGGCTGGGGGCCTGGGGTCTTTTGTGCTTTGGATCCGCTTGGGTCTCTGATTTTCGCAGCCAAGGCGCGCAAGGCGTTTACGGTAGGGTAGGGCGAGGGATCATAGAATACCTTCTTTGAGGGGGTATTCTTTGGGGAGGTATTGTTTGGGGGATTGTTTGGGGAGGTACTTTTTGAAGTGGTATTGTGTGAGGAGTCACTCTTGGCATCGCCGTTTTCTATGCCCATGGCCGTTGTGGAGGAGGGAGCTTCGCTCCAGGATGCCTCTGCCAAATAGGCTCCAGGATTTACCTCCAAAAGCTGCGCCAAAAGCGCTCCCACTACGGCCCTGGCAGAAACCCGCTTTCCGAGTCCCGTGGTGTCGGCTTTGGGAATGAAAATATGCTGTACGAGGCTCTTCTCGAACGTCAAGTATACGTAAACCTCCAAGGCGAGAACTGGGCATTGGGAGGCTTTCTCGGTGAGAAGGAAGAAATGCTTGACCTTGAGCGTGGGCGGGCGCTGTTTGGATGTGACGAGCGGTTTTGTTTGGAACGCCCGGCACCGTATGTGCATGAGGCTGTACTCTCCAAGGAGGGAGTCCAGAAGGGACGGGAGGGGCATTGTGGACGATGGAGTTGTTGATGGTTTGAGGCAGGAGAATGGGGAAGAATTGAGAGGATGAAGTGTCCTTTGGATTCACGTGATCGGGCTCTGGCAGGCTGTGGGGCGAGCTGGGGAGGTTCGATGTGGGACTGCTGAAAAACTGGTTGCAAATGTTGATGGTGAGAATGCGCCAAACGTGTAGGACAGGTCTGGTGAGTGAACATGGCGATTTGTATGAGTTCTTTTTTCTTATTATATAAGGAGGTCTAGTTTTGGATTGGCACCAAGACATTGTCGATTTCGGGTGTTCTCAGAGAAATGACTCTCTCTTTGACTCTATAGGAGTACGGAGGTCGATGGAGGACGCTAATCGTCAAGCCATCAATGCACGTAGGAAAGAAAATAATGATCTTTCGTTCATCGGTTTGGAGGATTCGCAAGCCAGTCTTCACTGGAGGTCCACTCTCAATGACACCCAGGTGAAAAGAAATTACGAAAGAACACCAAAAAGCGAGGGGTGGTCCAGAACGGAAATTGAATATGTTTGGATTGAAGCGCATAGACTACGGGTGTCGTGCTCTACAGTAAGCTGATATCGGAAAGGCTACAAAGTTGAAAGATCCCCTCCAAAAGCTGCAAACAAGTGATCGATCAAATTAACACCGTAGGCATATATTCACAGGGGCATACGTCTTCAAAACACACCTCAATTTTTGTTATGTCATCAGTTTAAAGCCTTTGAGACCCAAAGGCTCAGGCAGTCCACTTGCATGATTTTAGTGCTGTGGAAGCCCTTCACTTTGCTCATGTCTATGAAAGTAAAGATGCAATCGGGAGTAGGCCACACAGTGTCCCAATTAATTAATTAGGGTAGAGGACGGGACAAAGCGCCTAAAATAGTGTCTGGTTACATCAATACACGATATGGGAGGATGTAGTGGCCCAGTGGTACGAACCAGCGTCCCAACCCAGCCAGTTCCACAGGCTCCAGATATCTTTTCTCTAAAAAAGACGTCAAAGTAACTCAATAATAGCTCATTCAAAGGGCATTTTGATTGACTGCCGTGTGTGTGGGAGGAACAGTTGAACCCGGCGGTGAATGAAGTCAGCATAATGAAAAAAGGGACACCTGGGG
Source organism: Candidozyma chanthaburiensis (assembly GCA_030579055.1). Lineage (NCBI taxonomy): Eukaryota > Fungi > Ascomycota > Pichiomycetes > Serinales > Metschnikowiaceae > Candidozyma > Candidozyma chanthaburiensis. The sequence continues at coordinate 57,951 of JAKUAA010000028.1, forward strand.
ATCTCTCCTTGGCCACCAAAGACTTCAGAGAGCTCGCTATTTACTTAGAATCCTCCAAAAAAATCCCAAACATATCAGTGAAACATCGCACAATGCCATACCACAGCCGCTGGTCATCAGAGTCAAAGCCAAATGCCAAATGCCGTAAATGATTGAAGCAAAACCTAACCGATTTTTGGGCATTGTCAAAAACCTTTCTGTTCCGACTTTCATGCCAACGCTTGACTTCGATGCTCATCTGGAAGGCTTCATTCCAATACGCTAATCTGAAAATTTCATTCTTTTTCCAGATCATTTGATCGAAGTGGGCAGGTCTTCCATATCCTCGGCTCCAAGTCCCATCAATATCTGTAGTTCAATTTTCATCAAGTACCTTATGCTCGTTGGGTTCTTTGACTTCCACCGTGCTTGACTCTACCATAACGACACAATCAACGATTCTCTTTCCTCAACCCACTGGCATTATTTCCTCCACGGCTCTTCATCCAAAAATTCATCCAAAAATCCACACAAAAAACTTCATTGGAGAAACCCCAACTTTCACATTGCTTCATCTTTTCTTGTTTCTTGCGGGGCAGGACCGCTAATTGTTAGCTGCAAACCGCCAAGGTTGGCCCCGCAGAACAACCAGTGCTTAGCAAAAGCCGACTCGGTGCATGAATTCACAGAATCGACATTTGCAACGTCCAAAGCATCCAAAGCCAAATCAAGTGCTTTTTTCTTTTTCCACGAAAAGTTCAAAATCGACACAAAACCAAACAAAGTTCTGGCCCTCTGCGCTGCCCTGACCTTATCGCGAAAACTCTTCACTTGCCATTTGCACCCAATGCACCGAAAAACGCACCCTGTTGAACGCCTACTCCAACCCTTCCATTTGCTCCTTTCTTTTCTTTCTTTTTCTTATTTTCTTTCCTTTTCTTGATCGATTTTTATTATCTTTTCAATATTTTCAAAACCTCGGTGATTCTTGCTTTTCTTCCGGCCGCTGCCTCCTGTTATCTGGCGGGTTTTGTGATAAGCGCGCCGAAAAGGGCAGGTGTTGGCCGGCGCCGTGTGGAGGTTTCAGCGCTGGCGCCAACGAAAAGACAAGCCAAAGCAACCCCGGTGCACGGGTTTAATTCCGTTCTTCTTCCATTTGATTTTTGATTTTTCTCCTTTGACTCCCTTTTTTTTTACTACTTTCTCTTTTTAACTCTGCTTTAACTTTGTCCCCACCTCTTCCTCAGGCTCGCGATAGTGGCTACGGCAATTGCGCGGATCCTCCAACGCCAGCCGAAACGCAGCAAAGAAACCTGCCAAAGTAAAGAACTCCCCTGATACCAATTCACCAAACCCATCGCTAAATCGAAACATGCCCCTTTGTCTTATCTAAACGCACTAGCGGCTTGCGCACCAAGCTTCCCAAGTGGGAAGCCATCGCCAAATCAGAGACGCATCCCCAGATTGTGCATGTCAGATTGTGCAAAACAGGCTAAACCATGCCGTTTATAAGCACCGGCGGATGCTCGATTTTCGGTAAGTCTAATTTTTTACCTCCTCCGCCATGTCTGATCCTGAGGTCCACCCTGTCACCTCCCAGATCCGTGTTGACGACATGGGCATTCAGTCCGTCATGTCCAACAAGGACATCGTCTTGAGCATCGACCATGTTGTCGAAAGCGACGAGGCCATGATCTTGGCTTTGGGCTACAAGCAGGAGTTCAAGCGTGAGTTCACCGGTCTTTCTGTGTTTGCGGTGAGTTTCTCGGTTTTGGGGCTTCTACCTTCGATCGCTGCTACTTTTGAATACCAGCAAATGGTGGTGGGTTGCTCGCCCATCCCGTGGCTTTTGGCCATTTTGGGCGTCACCGCCGTCGCTTACTCTATGGCCGAAGTGGCACTGGCTTTTCCCACGTCCGCTGGAACCCCATACGCTGTTTCCCAGCTAGCACCAAAGAAATGGGCACCTTTTTTGACCTGGGTTACGTGTTTCTCAAACTGGATGTGTCAGATCACCGCTGCCCCCAGTTGCAACTACAGTGGAGCTTCGATGATGCTTGCTTTGGCTTCCTACGGCTCAGATTACGTTCCAAAGAACTGGCACGTTTACCTTCTAACTACGGCCATCAACGTCATCCACGGCGTTCTTTCTTCCATGCCTACCAAGTACTTGGCGTGGCTCAACAACATGAGTACCTCCGTGAACATGCTCTTTTTGGCCATTGTGTTCGTCATCATTTTCGCTGCCAACGATAGACTCGACATGTACAATGGGTCTGTGGCCAAGTTCAACACCAACGGCATGGCCTGGAGCTTCGACAACCAGACCGACTTCCCCACGGGTGTAGCGGTTTTGGTGTCTTTTATGGGTGTTATTTGGGCCATGTCTGGCTACGACTCTCCTTTCCACTTGGCTGAGGAATGCTCCAATGCTGCTGTGGCTGCTCCAAGAGCCATCTGCTTGACTTCCACCGTTGGCGGCGCTATCGGCTTTATTTTCATGATCGCTATTGCCTATACCGTTGTGGACGTGCAGCAGATTTCCGACGATCCCTTGGATCTTGGCCAGCCATACGTCACCTATCTCACCCAATTTCTTCCCCATAAGTGTGTGGTTGCTTGTACAGCCTTGACCATTGTCTCCTCATTCTTCATGGGCTGCTCGTGTATGTTGGCGGCCTCTCGTGTCACATATGCTTACTCCAGAGACGGGCTCTTCCCCCTCTCCCAATACTGGAAAATCGTCCACCCCTTGACCCAGACCCCCATCAACGCTGTGTGGATCAACATGTTCTTGGGTCAGCTTTTCTTGCTTCTTCTTTTTGGAGGCGATGCTGCTATTGGTGCCATTTTCTCTGTGGGCGGTATTTCGGCAATGATCTCCTTCATCATGCCCACCATTTTGAAGCTTACATACTCAAGAAACACATTCCGTGCGGGGCCATGGAATTTGGGCCGTTTGTCGCTCCCCATCGGCCTTCTTGCTATCGCTTTTGTGGTCACCATGGTGCCCTTCTTGTGTTTCCCAACGGCCACAGGCAGCAACCTCACGCCCGATGCTATGAACTGGACCGTGCTTGTGTTTTTCGGGCCCATGCTTGCCTTCATTATTTGGTTTATGGTGGATGCCCACAAGTGGTACATTGGACCTAAGCCAAATATCGACGAGTACATTTCCCACCTGGATACGGAGAACTTGGAGGTGTACAACGGCGTCAAGCAACAGCTTTCGGGTAGCACTAATGACGGGAAATCCTGAGCGGGTATCAGGTTTTTTTATAGAGAGTAAAGTGTTTTGGGATTAAAGTGTAGATTTTCATGATTGTTTTAGAGAAATGAGAAGTTCCAGAAGAGCTAGGCAAGAGCTGAAAATCCTAGAGAGTGGTATTTGCTGCAGCTAGAGATAAGTTAAGTGTTGCTCTATGGCGTTGAGTTATGGAAGTCTATGTATTTTGCCAGGTAAAGTCATGTAAATTAATCTACAAGCAGAGGGGCACTATTGGTAGACCTCGAATATAACAAATTATGAAGAATATTCATTTATCAGAAAGTGAATTGCTTACGTTATCTGATTTACTGGTCAGAGAATCCACAGTTCAATAATGACCACTATCTAAGGACCCTTCGGCCAAAGCACGAAATGCTATCTTTTCGGTAAAGCAAGCAAATGAAAAACCTTCCAAAAATATCCATCCACCATGCCGAATCTCCAAAGCGCTGGCGGCAGAAGATTAGATTTCTTAGCGCACCATTCAACCTTCCTGTTTCGTCACCCATGATCAGATAAAGCACATGGAAGGGACTTTAGCGTGAGTGACGACTAACTAATCTGGACAATGAGTTTTGAAATTCTAGGAGAATGAAGCTTTCCTTTTCGGGCCGCCGTTTCTGCAATCTGATGGGTTTACCAGGTTTGCTAAACATCCACCAGGGTAAGAAATCCGGACAAAATTAAGAAAGTTTTAGGAAGATGAATTTGGGGTATTTTAGTTTAAATTGATGAAACTTGGCTCAAATTAGCTTTGCTGTTTGTTTCGTCAGGCCCGTGGGCAGTTTGATTATGATTTCGAAGATATTCAAGAACACTGGCAGGTTTAAAAAGTCCAATGAATAATGGATTTCCTGAGAGTCACACATTTGCTTCTTCATTAAACGAGTTAAAGAAACAAGAGGAACTCAACTAAAGTCTTACTTCTTTTTGTTAACTTCCACAATTCCGATGGAAGACAGGCTTGCTACGAGGTTTACGAAACAATCCACCAAAAACCAAAGGCCGCCAGGACAACACCGGAATATCCCAAGGACCATTCAAATATTACATTACCATGCCCTGGTGATTTGACACCGCCTGTGAAGCAATGAGAGCACTTTAGCAAAGTCTCCGAGGTCGGATAATACCCAAAATCAATAAAATGCCCAAGAACTCAGCAAAGTCATGCATTCTATGCCATAAAATATCTGTATCCAAAGCCAGAAACCGATATATGAGTGCTCTACATGTGTTTCTGGGCCGTCAAACGGTGGATATGTCCTTTAGAGAGAAGGTATCTAAAGTCCCAAAGCTCTCAATTTCGGCGTATCCAGCTCCAGCTGAAAACCAAAGCAACTCACCTGTTGGATTTTTTAGAAGCGACCTGCTTCTCGGAGTTTCACAGCTTTGAGACGGGAGCCTTGAAGTGGACATATAAAAACGGGACTAAAAACCTCCTCAACTTATTACACAGCGGAACTACCAACGACACCCCAAAATACAGATCACTTCTGATTTAAATTCGAACCCATAGTTCGGACCCTTCGGTTGATGACACTCCAAACCCTTCGAATCAGCCACACCCAGTATTAAGAATTTGCCCCCACATTCCTACGTTTCCAGTACCAACGAAGTTGCTCCAGACCCAAGCCCATGAGTTACCCCCAAAACAACAAAAACTAGAGACAAGAAGACTTCAGAATCCACATCTTCATCTCGTAGATGTGGAGCTCCAATTCATGCAAGACTACGGTGTCAAGTGGCCGGGACTGAAAGGCAATTGGGCGGAAAACGAAGCCAATAGAGACAATGGTTTTACCCCAAGAAAACAAGAAGTTCTCACCTGATAGGTGGATCTGAATGTATCCCGTGAGTAAAGCCGGCTTTACGTGGAAACAACCGTCCATAGGTCTCAAAGCCCCAGCACCATCAAATGGTTTGGGACTGACTGAAACTATAAAATACACGGAAACTTCACTAATAGCTAAAAAAAAAGGTTTAACAAAAAGGGGTATTTTCTCGGGTTCATCCGTGTTCCACGCATGGAGCATGGCGCCAATCCTCATTACCATCCCAGCAATCCCGAAACCCCAGCATATAAAAAAACACTTTTCTCGAGATAACCAATCCTTCCAGATTTGTAGTCCGATTCAAAAACCACTATAAACTCTGCTGTTCCTTATTCTCATGCTTTCTCTGCCTCTTCCTCATCCCCTCAGACCTCTTCGCAGCCGTATCCCAACACCCCATATTAAACCCCCAAACGGGCAAAAAGTTTTTTAAAAAAACCAACCACTTTATTCTTCCTGCCCTCCTCTCCCCAAATCTCGCCACTTTTTCCCCATATTTCCCGCCACCCCTCGGTTTCTCGCCACCCCTGGCTCCCTACCATGTGGTCCAGTGCGCAATAAACGTCTTCTGACCTCAAGCAGCTAATCCTACTCTTCACCAGAGCCCCACACCACAAGCTTCCAAGGCAGTACTGCGCAACCAGGACTTGCAAAAGCAGTTAAAAAATCGCCTGCCTCAGAAAAATACCGGTTTTTCGCCCGCCAGTCCGCCGTATGATCAACCAGTACATGGCGCCCTGGGCGCCTACTTTCACTGCTGCTCTAGAGGCCGAAGCGTCGGCCAGAGAGCGTAAACCGCCGTTTACCACGTTTCAGCTCGCCACAGTGGACAGGGAGGGCTTCCCTAAAAACAGAACTTTGGTCCACAGAGGCAGTCTTTTCGGTCAAAGCGACAACAACGTAATTATATTTTGCACCGACAAGCGTATGGACAAGTACGCTGAGCTTATGGCCAACGACAAGTTCGAGGCCGTGTACTACTTTGAGCGGATCCGGAAGCAGTTCCGGTTTCGTGGCCACGCCAGAATTCTCGATCAGGAGCATCGCCCTCTGGTGGACATTTCCAGCATCCAGCCACGCAACATTATCCTGAGCCAGAATGTCCTGAGCGACTCAGACAGCGAAGGTGAAGACGAGGTATTGGAGATGCCTGCAATTAGCCCGCAGAAGAGCCTAAATGGCGGAGTCAGTCCTCAACAGGTGCCCTTGAGCTACCCATTGGTTTCGCCCGCTACCTGCGAGAAACTTGCCCAGGAACAGCATAATCTCGCCATATCATACCCGAACTTGCAAGAGCTCTCGCACATTGAGTTTGCGCCGCCCTCGAAGGAGGACTGGGACCAGGAGTTGCTTCGTGTGTGGAATGAACTCTCCAAGGGCCTCAAGCTGTCGTTCCGCCGACCAGCACCCAAATCGGCTTTGGACGAGCTGAAGCAGAACTCCATTGACAAAATCCACAGAGGTGTGGATGGTAAAGGTGAGGACAGCGGGTTGAAGAATTTCGCTGTGGTGGCCATGTTCGTGGAGTCCGTGGACTACTACGAGGTGGAGAAGGACAGGCGCTACATTTACAAGAAGGACAGCTCGCACGTATGGAGCGAGGAAGAGGTGTGTCCTTAGTGCCGATAGAAGAAGATTGTAGATAGAGGGCGGCGAATATTTACGTGCCCTAATAAAGCCAGTTACGAGAGGCGTGAGGGTTCCTGGAGATTGAACTCTAGGAAAGGTTTCTCCTGGGGTTTTAGGAGTCGCTGGGATGGAGTTGAAGTGGTTGTTGTATGTTGGAGATGGAGACGAGAGATTGATTAGAAGCTGGAGATGAGACATTGATTAGTGCTCTGGATGAGCGACGGGGTTCAGAGATACTCCCTACAATTCTACAATTTTGTTAGAAAGAATGAGATATGAAGATGCATTTTGCGTGTTTGAAGTAGCAATCGATTCTGAAAATTACTGTCGTTAGGCTCGTATGAGATTAGTGTTTCGCCGAAACGGAGATGTTTCGGCATCTTCGGCTATCTAGGCTGATATATTGATAATGAAGCAAAACTGCTGTGATTGGTTTTTGAACCGGGTGAATTTATGGGCAAATATGGTAATTTTGGCACCAGTGATCTTTGGGAACTTGTTCTGCTTCGGGATTCTCCCTGAAAGGAAACGTTGCTGATAATGTTTAAGACTACAGAAAGTAAGATCAAAAAGTATAACAGCTAGCTAGAGAAAGCAGGGTAGTGAATGGTGTATCTACGATGAAGTTGCAAAGGTGCTGATCATAAGATCTCAATAATTCACTGTGAGTCTTCTTCAAGAAGACAGCAAAAAAACATAAGGCTCAGTACCAAGGGCGGTTCTCTATAGTATTTGAGCATGATTTGACGGTTCGGAGCCCGCAATTAGAACAGCCATAATCGCTCACTTTCTGCCCTAGTGTAGATCTATGGATCTTACTTCGACATACACTATTTGTGCTCTTTGATTTGATTTCTCATATTGGCCGGATGACGAAGGGAGCATTTCGTTTGATTGAAGAATTGAGAAGTGCTTCATTGAGGGGAGTTTTATTAAGTGAAATGCCACTGTCTTGAAGGATTGTCTAGCATGTTGAATTTACTGGCTGCAAAATGGACCATCTCACTATCGGATCCTGAAGGCGGTTTTATTAGCCGTGAGGGCTTTTCCTCTCGATTCTCATACGTCTCCAAAGCCAGAAATTTACGTGTCGAGTAGTTTGAGTCACCGTCGATCGACTGATGCAAGGAAAAGCAAGATACGAATTCAGAGCTAGACCCCAATCCGAGCTACCTGGTTCCCTACTGACTTTTTTCTTTATTTACCTTTCTATCTTCTTTTTACTTATCTTTTGCTCACAACCTCGAAACTTCAAAACAATCGCATGATTCTATTTAAGCTGTCCCACACGAATAACCGCTTTCTCAAGTATCCACCACATCCATAACTCCACCAGGGAACCCGAAATTCTTGAATAACAAAAAAGTACACATTCAAACACCTTTCCAAACCGCCATTCTCTAATTCCAAAATTTCCTCCTTCAGGACCGGATCTTCATCTCGCCTCCGGAACTCGGAGTTGGTTCAAGCCTCATGGAGAAATACCAACGCATTTTTAGCCATTGAATCACGAACCAGCAAAACCGAAACGTTTTGGAGACTCGGTAAAAAATTCCTAAGCTTTGAAACCCAAAAGAATTAAAAAAATATCCCGTTGTCCTCGAATCCCCACTTGCTGTTTTCCTCACAGTGTGACCGAAAAATGGCTGCAAACACTACTGAGGCTGCAGTCAGGTCTCCACAACTCCACTGGCTTTTAATAAATAACCGCTAATTCAAAGTCCCAAAATCCCAAAAGCCCAAAATCCCAAAACTCCACAATCCCAATTCTTCATCTTCCACGCCAAATCGCAAATCTAATTCATCCGAAAGCCCCGTCACCTAAACCTTTGTTAGCGCGCCGCGGTGGACCCTAATGTAATTCCCGCAGTTTGTTTGTTTTTATCCCTACTACTTGCTTTTCTCATGCCCAAAAAGTCCCAGCCCGTTGCCCCCAAGGCAACATACAAAGGTACGTTTTTTTCAACGCTTTTCCAAACAATGGCCCTAACCACAGATATGATCGTTTCTGCAATTTCAGCTTTGAAGGAAAGAGCAGGCTCTTCGTATGTATTCCCTTATGCGTCCCCGCGATCCAACTAACCCCAGCCGCCAGGCGATCAAGAAATTTGTTCTTGACAATTTCTCCGTGAAAGCACCCAATTTCGACTCCTTGTTCAATGGGGCCTTGAAAAAGGGCGTGGAAAGCGGCGTTTTTGCCCAACCCAAGGGTCCCTCTGGCCCGGTGAAGCTCGCAAAGAAGGACTTGTCGCCCAAGGCCACTGGCGCTCGTGTTGCGAAACCCACCAAAGCGAAGGCGCCTACCAAGGCAGCCAAAGCCGTGAAGGTGCCTAAAACTGCCCCCAAGGCTCCTGTGGCCAAATCCACCAAATCCAAGGCCGAGCCGAAAAAGACCAAAAAGGCGACTAAGCCGGCCGCCGGAAAGGTCACCAAACCAAAGAAGACCACCAAACCTCCCACCAAGGCGGCGCCAGCTAAGGCTGCTGTTTCTTCCAAGCCCGCCAAACCTGCCTCCAAGATTGCTAAGACCACTAAAGCTCCCAATAAGACGGCGCCAAAACCGGCCGCCAAAGCCAAAGAGGCCCCCAAGACCAAACCTGCTCCTAAGGCCAAGACCGCCCCAAAGACCAAGCCAGCTCCCAAGGCTAAGACCTCCGCAAAAACCACAGCTAAAGCAAAGGCTCCTGCTAAGACTAAAGCTGCTCCCAAAACCAAAACGACACGCGCAGCGCCCAGCCTGGCGTCACGGGCACCCAAATCTCGTGTCGTGGCCGCTGCCGCCTAGATTGACTTCCCATTCGCCCTCTTTGTACAGTAGTTTTGTGATGTTGTAACTTTAGTGTATTGTGTATGAATGAACCATGATAATCCTGCATTGCGCGTACCATCTCTATTTACTACCACTTTCTTTTCCACCTTCCATTCATGAGTCGCCCTAAAATCTCCCTAATTGTGGCTGCTCTACATCCCTCTATGGGCATTGGTGCTAAAGGAAAGCTCCCGTGGCGCCTTAAACAAGAAATGAAGTATTTTAAGGATGCAACAACAAAGGCTAAGGAAGGATACGTGAACGCGGTGATTATGGGCAGAAAAACGTGGGATTCCATTCCAGCGAAGTTCAGACCGCTCCCCGGCCGTGTCAATGTGATTTTGTCTCGAAGCAATGCTAATGAGGTCGACTCTGACGGTGTTTTGCGCTTCAACTCTTTCGAAAGCGTGATGCAACATTTCGAAACGAACGCCTACCGTGTCGGCGAGAAACCATTGGACAAAATCTTCGTGATTGGCGGCTCCCAGGTTTACAACTCCGTCATTTTGCACCCCCTGGTGGACAATTTGCTCGTGACTCACGTCAAATACATAGGAGAAGAGGCTGGAAAGCCCGAGATGGACACCTTTTTGGACTGGGATCTTACCCACTGGCGGCAGCTGGAGCACAACGCGCTCCGTAGCTTTGTGGACTTCGACGTTTCCGCAGAGGAAATTGAAGAGGGCGCCTTCAGCTACAAGTACACGATGTGGGAAAGAGTCCGTTGAATAGGTACCAGCCAGCTGGACTAGCGGACGTAGCTCTGATTGAGGCGAGCGATCTGATCGCAAACGACCCACCAGCAGTGCCTCCTTCCATAATTGGGGTTCCTTTTGCGTTGAAGCATCTCGTCATACATAAAGAGCTCATAGAATAGCCGGAGGTTGGGCTGGATCACCACGTTGAAACGCCTCACACGCACGTAAAGGTAGCTCTCCAACACGTCCATATGGCAGTGCTTCATGACGGAGGCGATGGCCAACGATGCTGATCTAGAAACGCCGACTCTGCAGTGCAAAAGCGTTCTGGACGTTCTGTCGTCTGGATCCACCAAAAGCTTGCGCTGAATGATGTCAGGGCATCCCAACAACAACGGCAAAATCAGGTCCTTTCCGTCGTCACGAACATTGTATATGTAGACAATGGAACGGACCTCGAAGTTGAGTAATTTCCTTACTCGCTCGGGAACTTCCACTTCGTACACTTTGGCACGGTTGTCGTTGAACAGATAGATGGGCTTGACAGTCTTCTGCTCTTGCGGACCCGCCTCGTGCTCGAAACGGCAGTCCAAAAGATGAAACCAAACCGGAAGCTTGTCTATGGAAATGATGTTGTTGATTCCTAGGGTCGCCAAAACTGTGACGGACGAGCTGTGGGCGACCGAACCGAGAAATAAAGTGTCGTGAATATATGCTGGAAAGTTGATATCTCTGCCCTCCTCGAACCAGTCAAACGTGGTCAGAGTTTTCTTTGACGCTTTCACTATGTCTTTAACAGGCAACAAAAGTTGCAATGACAGACCCTTGAGGCCGTTCTGGCGAAGCCAAATGATGTAGGGCTCGAATTGTTTCAAAAACACAAAATCTTCACGGTAGAGGTAAAACTTGAAGGCTGGCTTGCGGAAGATGTTAAGCGCTGCTTCCTCAACAGTGTCAGACGTCCAGAGCATCGACAAACTGAGCACCAAGAGGGAGAGACACGTGAAGCCGTCGAACGAATACACGAACGTTTTTGCCTTGTGTTGAAGCACAATGGTGTGGATGATCTTGAGCACGTTGATGTAGCTGATGATCTCTTTTGGCGACAAATGGTCCGTATGCTTGGTTATGGAATCAGGAAACTCGAGAAAGTACGTTTCACGGCTCTTTCCGTCCTGTAAAGACTTGGTGATTTTCCGGAGCGCCTCCACAGACGGTAGTTTTGCGTTTTGATGACAATGGATATGCAATTTGAATTCCTGCTCTCGTGAGGCTAGAAGCTGCTTGAAGTTGAACACATTGCCAATGTAGAAGCAGGGGAACAATTCCTTGAGCCCATTGAGCTGCCACATGAGCTGCTGCTCCATGGTCTGGAGTTTCTTATGGCTCGGTTCGTGGTGAACAGGGGACGATACGGCAAAAAAGAAGTTGACCTCTTTCTCGAGGTATGGCGAGCACCTAGCCCATTCGCTGGGTAGAAAGTCCACCACATACACGTTCTGGGCATCCAGCTTGACACCAGTAAGCGCTTGGGCCACATGGAAGTTTTCCAGGCTGCTCATGGCGTTGTTGTAGACGAGAAAGTGTGATATTGGAGCCATAAGGCGAGTTTGTAAATGGTAGTTTCTGTTGAGGAGCTCCTGAGTCTCCGCCGGCGGATCCTCGAGGTTGCCAATGTCACAGAGCTTCCGAAGGCACGAATGATCGTGAGCAGCGCTTGTCTTCTCTTCAAAACTAAGAATGTCGCTCAAAGCCACCGAGTTGACTAGCCGAGGGTATTCTGTGTCCTTGGAGTTGACGGTCATGAGATTAAAGGGCGTCTGGGGCAATTCCATGAAAAGATCGTGGGGGAAGACGTCGGGGATGTCTTGGGGCCGGTGGTTCAACAAATGGAGGTCTGTGGCTGGATCGAAGCGTTCGTGGAAGTACACCCGCTGTTTGATCTGGGACATGCCGTGCAAGTAGGGGAAGGTGGTGGAGGAAGGCGCCAAAGCAGCTTCACTGCTGTAGAAGAAATCTAGCAACTTGGTGAGTTCTTCTGGCGACCTGATAAGAAAAACACCGCTCTGAGACTTCTGCAAGTTGTCGTGGAAAGCGTCCCACGGCGAGACGGACGGAACTTGGGTCTCCGCCGATTCAACCGAAACAGGCGAACACGGCGGCGACAGAGAAGGCAGAAACTTGCCGTGGCCCTGAAGCGTCAGCTCGGAGCCCTTTCTCAACTGGGGCCGCACGTCCCTGATTTCGATGGCATCACACGCCGTGGCAGCCTCAGTATCCAAATGCAACGTTGTTTTCGTTTTCGAAGAAGGGAGACGGAGGAAAGCCGGAGACATGAAAAGTGCCATTTGGCGTGGAATCGGGTGGGTTTAAATGGCTGCAACAAGGGAGCAAATGGTTGCGAAAAGTCGCGTTGTGTAGGGCAGAAGAAGCAAGCGAAGTGCGGCGGTACTATGGGAGGCTGGGCCAAGGACTGACAGATGCAAGGGAGGAGAGGCGGAAGCAGAGTTTACGGAGGAGACTGGTTTGCTGGGGGGGGAATTTGACTTTGCTCTGCTTTGCTTTGAATTTGGCTTTGGCTTTGGATTTCGTTTTAAAGTTTGGTTTGCTTTGGTTTGGTTTGAATTTTTTTTGCTGTCTGGCCTGGCCTCCCACAATGGCTGCGATTAGCGTTGGAGTTTAGGCTGTGCGCCAGCATTGGCCTTGACATTCCGCCAGAACGGGCCGTGGGTCGCACGCATTGGGGAAGGCTTGGTGGGTGTAGACGAGGCATTGGTGAAAGCTGAGGTGATAAAAGCGTTGAGAAAAAGTCGAGGATGCGATCGAGAAAGCAGTCGAGAAAGCATTGGGCCAGGAAAAAATTGAATTGGTAAAGGACGAGGCGAGCAAATTTAAGTGACTGGAGCGAATGGGCTAAATCTCGCCGTGTCTCTCCGGCCAGACCGTACCCCAGCTTCACGCACTCTGCACTCTACAATTGGGCTGGGCTGGGGTGATACTGACTGGAATTTGAATTCAATGGAATTTCGTCTCCACTTGGGTTAAAAGTTCAAAGAGTCTCAAAATGACTTGATTTCCCAGTTTCAGTTCAGTGGCCAGAAACTATGAATGTCAAAGCACTGCCAAAGGTAATGCAAAGCTTCAAGCTCCTCCACCTCCACTGGTGCTCTATCACTCTGACCGTCTGCTCCACTAGCATGCCCCTGGACCACGTCTTTATCTCTGGAAAGTCCCCATTAGGCAACCTCTGCTTCATTCTCGACGCCCTCGCTGGTTTGAGCTCCATTACCGCTCAATCCGGAAATGGCTATCACCAGCCATTGTAGCGAGCAGGCTTAGACAGATTACGAGACATGGGGATCTGACGTCAGGGCACCATTTAGTAGACGGGTGCTTTTGGAGACTTCAGTAAGTGAAGTTTTGGTGAGGTTGGACGGGACGTCAGAGAATGGTTTTACGAGTCCAACAGTGAGTACCGCCTGAAAAGAGCGTTTTGGAGCATTTTTGTAAAGCAAATTCTGGAGATTTTTGAGGAAGGCATTTTCAGGGGCCTGAAAACGTGTCTCTGAATTTGCCGAGAACCGATTCATTGGGAATGCAAAGCCGTACATTGCATTTTATCCATTTTGGTAGAAAGACATACGACGGGCCGCAGATGGGTGAGACCTGAGCTTGGATTGTGCATTTTGGGAATTACACGAATTAAGATAGGGGATTTTACCTTTTTTTTTTTTAACGATTATCAATTAAGAGGACGCCAGGAATAATAAATTCCTCCCAACCAAACCTATATAGCTAAAAACCACATAGTAAACCCCTTAATTTTTATCAACAGAAGCTGAGTGAACCCGAAGGAACGCGACTCTCCTCTAAAAGAACCTCTCTTACCGATTGGGATTCGGAAGTATCCGAATTCGGATTAGAATTGGGAATAATTGGGGGTATTCAATTCGGGATTAATCTGGAATCCTCACCATCTATGGATCGCGGTTCAGTTCTGGCACTTTTCGCAGCCAAAAGATGATTCAACCAGGGCATTTCAATTACTCAAATTTTGAAAAGATCATCCCTTTAAAAAAAAAAGGTGGTATTAGCAAACTTATTTCTTTTCCTCTTCATTTTTAAACCCTCTAGCTTGCGGCAAAATGGGAATGGACCATTCTCATCTTTCTTCTTCTACGGTACTAGCCGCATTGATAATCTTGTTGGTCCAGCACTTCACAGACTCAGACCAGGAACACCCAAATCACCGTGCTATCAAAGTTCCAATCACCAGCACAGTGTGAAAATCCTCGACATCTTCGAAACCTGATCAAAATCTTCAAACTGAAATTCGCCCTTCCTCGGCTTCACCTGTACTTCGCACTTCAACTACTCCAACTACTCCTACTACTCCACAAGCATGCTTCCATCGCTCAAAAGACTCCAGGCCACGCCGGCATACAGCCAGCTCCTTGCACTGATCAAAGGCGACTTGAAAAAAGCCATGATCGCCAAAAACGACCTCCAGAAAAACACCATTCGTCTGGTGCTTTCCACAGTGAAAAACAGCGAGATCGATGGTGCCAAGCAGACAGAGTTTGAGTTGGCCCGTTCGCTCAACAAGATGATCAAGCAGCGGATCGAGTCTTCACATGCTTTTAAGGTCCAGGGAAGAGACGATTTGGCTCTGGCTGAAGAGAAGGAGGCAGACATCATCCGTAAGTACGTGATAGCGTTGCCTGTGGCTAGCGAGGCAGAGATTCTGGAGAAATTGAAAATCCTTCTTCAAGAGTTGAAGCAGAAGGACGATGCCACGAAGATTGGTGCTGTTTTTAAGGAAATCACCGAGGAGGTGGCCACCAACTGGGGCTCTTCTTCCGCTGTGATCAAAGCCATGGTGCCTGGGCTTTACAAGGAGGTGTTTGGTCAGAGAAAGTGAGGAGGGAAGATTGAATAAGCCAGCTTGGGCAGCTAGGTATCCTGTAAATACATACACAGACCCACGGGGCCAATGTAAGAGATGTTCAGGGCGTTTGGAGTGGGCCGTCTCTCTATGATAGTTCTTATGGAATATTAAGCTCTCTTTGGTCTGTGAATAAGACTTTTTTGTCTAGGACGGTAATTTAAAAGAGCGTAGATGGAGCAGTGTAATGAATGAGAGAGTACTGATGGTGGTAAAAAAAAAATGAGATATGACAGTAAAAGAGTGAGCGTTCATGGCAGTGTTTCCCCAGAAATCAATCTTTAAGTATTCATTTGGATTCTTATTGATTGTGTTTCTGAAAATCTAAGAACAGGCATTTATCAGTACCACCCGCTAAGAGGCTCTATTCCAACAACGCCCAGCACACCCCTGCCACAAACGCAAAACTTTAAGCTCTCCACCGTCCGTGAATTCTTTTTTAATTCCCTCATTTCACCCTCCTTCTGTCCCTTCTATTCTGCTCACCGCGGATGGGTGCAAAAAGAACATAACCATGAAGTTTCTTCTGCTCATACCGGCGGCATATGCTCAATTGATGGTTGTCACATTGATGAAAACCGTCAATTTGTTACAGTCCACGGCGCCGTCTTTGGAAGGTGCTTCTCTGTGCTTTTCAGATGAATCTAGTTCAGTGGTCGGTTCCACAATCAGTGCCGATGATAGCGACCGAGAATCTGCTCCCACTGGAGCAAAAAATATCGATCATTCTGAGGGAGCTCTGACCCTTGATTCTAGTTCTATGTCGACTTTACCCTTGCCTCAAGAAACCGAAAGGCCGCTTTTCTTTGGTCCCACCCTTCACCTCACAGATAGAGAACATGAGTATTGGGAGCCACAGAAGAGTGCAAAGGGGTCCCAGAATAAAGCTGAGTGGACAAGTTCGATAACGAGCGATCAGAAGAGAAGTCAGGCAATTGGCACTGAATTCGTGGAAATCACAGAAGCCAGTGAACAACAACCAAGACCAACTGTGGCGACAACTGAGCCGATTGAACCTATCAAGGAGACAACAACGGAGCACCTTGAAGATCGAAAACGGATCCAGAGTATTGTGGAGCGCCTCTTGGGGAAAAGCGGTAATGAATTGAGCCCACAAACGCCATACACTAATGGCACCAGTGGACCCGAGACGGACTTTTCAAGCCGCAATGGAACTCTGGGATATTTTCTGAAGCTGTCTTTTGTGTCTCTTTCGGTCTCAACTGGTAAGGCGTACACTTCGGCTTCATCGTCTAATTTGCAACTATTACTCACTGAGGGAAGTAAAGTGAATCCTGGCAACGGAAGCGGCAGGGAGAGTATAATTGTTGAAAGTGGAGCTAATGAGGATTTTTTTACGGCCATAGTGAGCTCTGGGGAGACTCCGCTGGAAGAGAAACCGTATTCACTGTTTGTTCCCTCTACGGCGCCAAACCAGGGAACCAACACACAGAATACAGGCCAACCCCACGGCACAGAGACTTTCGGTACAGAGTCCACTAATTATTCGATCCTGACTTCCCTGTTTTTAGATAGCCAGTCGGAAGTTACGGGGTCCACCGAAGCTACTATGGAGAAAAGTAGTCCATGGAAAAACAGCCGGATTCCAGAAAAGAGCAAAGATTCAAGAAGCAGATTTGAAAATCGGCTGGGTTTTTTCACCGTCACCGAGACAGCGGCAACTCCCCTGGAAACTCCCCTGGAAACTTCCTTGGCGACTCTTGAGAGTGAGTCCAGTGAACATGGAGCTGGAAGTGAAGACAGTGCAAGAAGAGCCCAAAGTCCTGAGACGGAAAACACCAACAGCTTCAACCCCGTCTCTCCAAAATCTACCGAGGGTCCGCCTCCTGAAAGCTCTGTTTCTCTGGGTATCCAGACCAGAGCCACTGTTGACACCAGCAAACCCGGAACCAAAACTGGCGAAAACGGGTCCGTCTTTCTCCCGGTTTCTGAAACCACCAGCTTACCGCCATCGGTCTCGGTTCCAGACTCCAACAGCCCCAGTACGTCTCTAACAGTTGCTTCAACAATTACCGAAAACGGCACCACCAACGCCAAAAACGCCGCCTCCAACGGCACTACAGAAGACACCCTGGTCTACATCGCCTCCAGCTTTTCAAACACCTCCGCCCCCTTCACGTTTCCTCACATCTCACTCACCAAAGCATCCACAAACCTCAGCTCCACTTCTCCAGAAACATCACCAGACACAGCCACCGCCTTGATTCTACCGCCCCGAACAAGACCACCCGTTAAAACCCAAGCAGGCTCTGTTTCGGGAACAGGATCCCAGAACCAGCCCTGGTACCGATCTCTATACATTGTGGTGCTCGGGGTCGTATTATGATGTGCACACTCTTGAGAAAAACTTTAACAACAAGCAATGTCGGAAGTAAGTAGGCCAGCATGAAAAGGAATCGATAATCAAACTAACGCCAGACTAAAAGAACCATCCGCATCACCACCCAGCAAACCATCATGAAGGATGTGCCGCCTGTGGAAAACTACCCCATGAGACAGTGGTCCATAGAAATCACCATGTTGAACGAACAGGGCGAAGAGATCACCGCCAACATTCTAGATAAGGTCACATACACGTTGCACCCGACTTTTTCAAACCCAATCAGAACGCTCAAGCAGGCGCCGTTCAGAGTCGAGGAGCAAGGCTGGGGTGAGTTTGACATCCCCATTGCAGTGCACTTGGTCGGGCTTCCAGGCAAGCAAGGCGAACGCAAATTCAACCACGACTTGAACTTCTTGCAGGAGACGTACACGGTGGACCACCAGGTTCTGATTCCGTTGAAGCTGGCGCAATTGAACCAGCTATTGGCTGAGCTGGGTCCGGTTCCTGCGGACGACGGCAAGCGTAAAAACGAGACCGACTTGGCGTCCAAGCTGAAGAAGTTGAAGGGTGCCAACGGGGCCGCCACCAAGGGCGCTGTGGACTTGGAGAAGCTCGCCAATGGCCTCACCAAGTTGAGCGAGGACGACTTGATAGTCATTGTGCAGATGGTCACCGACAACAGGACCAACGAAATGAACATCAAGAACGACGTGGACAACGGCGAGTTCACCATGGACTTGTTCACCTTGCCGGAGTCCTTGTTGAAGAGTTTGTGGGAGTACGTGAAGAAGCACACCGGGGAGGCCTGAGCAGCCGAGGCTGCCAATCTGGAAAAAGCTATACATCCTTCCCAACTTGTTGTGTCTTGCCCGGGCGCTGAAATATCAGAATCATGGCCCCGTGGGCGGGTGGCTATATACTAAAATGATACTACAGAGGAGTGAGCGTAGCAGGCGGTAATGGTGGGGGTGTTTCTAACCTTATGCCAATCTTTCGATGAATAAGCCAATGTTCTAACAATATGTTAATGGATAATGGATGCTGCTTACTGCTGGAGTAGTCAACTAGGTTCTTATAGCTTTGCGACCCTAGGGCCGTACAATTAACGTTGTCTTGTAAAGCTCCTATAGATACTGTTTTTCTTTCTGATTGTTTACATTTCGGTTCTTGCCAGGCCATCAAATATGTATCTAGTCCATATTTATGCTTTCTCGCATGATCATGATATGGAATCATACCAAGCTGAAGAATCGCTTATTATAAAAGATAATGCATCTTAGGCAATTCAATCACGCTCTTACAGACAGACATGCTTTCAAAAAAAACTCACACGCTCAGTTCACCTCATCTATCCTCTAACAACTCCATCACCTAAACCACATCCAAATCTACTGTTCGGACTCCCTCCAGAAACCTTCATTTCTTGCGTTTATTCATCGAGACTGCCGCTTTCAATTATTTTTCCGCCCCTCAAGCGTTTCTTACATCCTCCCTCAATCTAAGTATCGCCTAGGTTGACCACACTTTGATCATCAGGTCCCACGAAGCCGTCGCCAAACCCTCTCCGTCAGCACTCACAGCAACTTGCGAAATCCTCCCACTGTGGCACCCACTACCCACGCCAATTGACTCTATTATCTCGTTTTTGAGCACATCCCACGCTATACATCCGTAGTCTGCGTAACATGCGTATAGAATGCGCTTGGACCTGCTCATATCCAAAGAAACCACACCCGGCGTGTCAAAGTATGAATGGAGTGGAGTGGATATGGTGGTGGTGTTTTTGGCGGCTGCAAATTGTGCCAGTAGCTCGAAGCTTGCTAGCTCGCATTCTGACCGCAAGTCGAAGAGCTTGCAGATACCGTCGTCGGCACCGGCTATGAATGAGTTTCCATCGTTAAAATCCGCAATGTCGTTGACGTCCGTTTTCAGTATAATACATGACATCACAGGACCCTTTTCTCTGATATCCCACACCTTGACAAGTCCATCGGCACCCGAGGTATAGAATGTGTTTTGTCCCGGTCTTACCAGCATCAGAAGAACGTCTCCAGTATGACCCAAGAATTCGTATGCCCGAACGCCCCGCTGCGTGTCCCAGAGAGCGACAGTCATATCACCGGAAGCTGTGAGAATTCTGTTATCATCGAAGAACTCACAGGCACTAACGTAAGCCGCATGGGCTCCAGGCCCGGCTCTGTAAGGCTTTGTGATGTCTGAAAGTTCAAAAGATCCAGGTTGTGATGTGATAGGCTCACCTGGTTCGGGGATGTTCACCTTATAGATCAGGCACTTGTTATCCAAGCCTGCCAGAGCCACCAACCTCCCACTGGGTGAGTAAGCACAGCAAAGCACCCAGGAGTTTTCAAGCGGGATGGCCTGGAGCTTCAAACCTGTGAGAGCATCCCATATGATCATAAAGCCATCCTGACAAGCCAGGACAATTCTGCGGGAACTGTGTTCCCATTTAACCTGGGCTATCTTGTCACGATGACCCTTCAACGTATTGTAAAGTTTGAGGTATCGCCTCGGTGGAATCGACAGCACCTTGGTCAGTACTTCTGAAAGAGAGGCATCCTGAAGAGCTAGGTAGGCTTTTTGCAACTCGGAGTATAGAATTTGGGCGTTTTGGCGGGCAACGGCAAGCTTACCACCTATAACATCGTTGTTTTTAGTTGCCATGGGCTTCGCTGAGGAAGAGACGCTGGTTGTTTTGTTGAGAAAAGGCTAGCTCAAACCTGATACATGGCGCCTCATGGAACATGCACCAGGTGAGAAGTACAGGAGTATCGCTCTCTGCGTGAGGCTCGAAGATGTAACTCTGAAATTTCGAAACATGGCTTACCCGTAGTACGAGGCGAATAGGGAAATCCTTCGATAATATCTTTTCAAAGTTTCTTCGCCTTGCAGCTTGCATGCATCGCGCAGCACGCATCATGCACGGCTATCTCTAGAGAGACTTTTGAGATTTTACCTTTGAGCCCCAGCCCAGGATTCTGAGGAACTCACAGCATCCAGAGTTTCAAGATG
This sequence comes from Candidozyma chanthaburiensis, assembly GCA_030579055.1. Classification (NCBI taxonomy): domain Eukaryota; kingdom Fungi; phylum Ascomycota; class Pichiomycetes; order Serinales; family Metschnikowiaceae; genus Candidozyma; species Candidozyma chanthaburiensis. The sequence goes on from JAKUAA010000028.1 coordinate 78,485, forward strand.
CCTTGACACTTGAAGCAGCGGTTGAAGTCCATCTCGATGGAACCTTTTCATCATAAACTATCAAAGACCTCTGTCCTCGGGAGAAACACTCTTCATTGCCGAGGATCGTCGAATATGCGCAGCGCCCCCAAGGCAACTTGTGGATCCCAGAAGCAGGCCCGCAGTAGGCCGAAGTTCCCTACCTGGCATTACGTCAGTAATGAGCCGAAAGTCTGAAACAGTCTTCACAGCTTTTTCGGCTTTTTCGTGTCTTTCTTGTCACCTTCCTCTGGGCTTCCTGTCCGTTTGCTGACAGCGGGGACCGGAGCTGCTGCAGTTTTCTTCAGTCTTGCGTTCTTCGCTTTGAATTTGTCTTCTCGTTCTAGGTCACCCGTCACCTTCTGCAAATACGATGGTACAGGAAGACCCAGCTTGAGAAAAAACATCTTCCAATTTCTGGCCTTATCTTTAAGCTGAACCTGGGTTCGGTTTTTGAGAGCTTCGTTGATTCGTCCTCCTTGACCGAAAAGTTCTAAGATGGTGGACCACGCCGGGCCCTTCAACTCTAAAGCATGACGAAGAGCCTTCTCTTCTTCACGGGTCCATGGTCTTCGGTTCGTGAGTTTGCCCGACAGGCGGGGGTTGATCCTTAGATGAATCTGCTGCTCCAAAATCTCGCTTGGAAGAAGCGCAGACGTGATCTCGTTAATTTCAGGATTATTTCCCTGGTTGTCCAGCCCGTTGCCGAACCTAGTCTCGTGACCTTCTCCGGCGTCGTATTCTTCATGCGTAGCCAAGCCTGTCTGGTTTTCAGCAACTCGGCTAGCCTCCTGTAGAGTCTGGCTGCTGTGTGGAGTGGCATGTGTGCGTTCTCTGGGCGCCAGCTTCCCCTTTTTGCCCCATATTAGAAAGCCCATGTTTTTCGAGACGTAGTCAAAGAGGTCTTTCAAAAAGGCGAACCATTCGTACTCTTCACTGAGGTTTCCGTCGGCAGGATAGCTGAGAAGTGAGTCTTTGCGGGACTTGCATCGGTTGATGAAGTCGCTTTCTGTGGGCGTTAGCGTCTTGGTGCCCCGTTTCTTGAGCAAGATCTCCTCCATATTGCTGGGCAAAATATCCTCTAGAATCTCTTCGCTGGATCTCTCTGCGGCTTCTATGGCCGAAATGTAAGCCTGCGTTTTCAAATCAAGGTACAACACGGCCTGTGGCTTGAGTAGCTTGCCCACCTTGTCGCCAATCACGGTGTTCACTCCACTCTGTAGGTTCATGTTGGAAGCGGTCATGTTGGACATGGAGTTGGCTGGTTCGAGATTATTGGCTGGACAAAATACGTCCAAGAAAGACTCGTTGAGGAAGAAAAAGCCTAGCTCGATGGTTCCTAAGGAGGCAGCCAAAAACGTCGCCAAATTGACCTTTCGTAGAGTGGATTCAATACTTTGCTCTCTGTTCTTGAACATGCTGGGCGTGGTGTCGCCCTCTTTCCACATGCCCGGCGCCAAGTGCTCCACGGTGAGAAAAGGCTCTTCTTCAGAATAAAGCCTTTTCGTGAACTCGAAAAGCGACGCCAAATCACGGAAAGCAGCACCCTGAGGCGTTTCTGGGCTCGATGCAACCTCTATTATCTTCTGGTACGGCCCTGTGACAAAAACACGGAGAAGTTGTGTGGCCAAATTGTCCAAAACAGGCAAAGTATTAACCAAAAGCTGGATTCTCGCAGGAAGATAGTCTGGAGTCACTATGGGGAGCGGCAAGGCCGCTAGCTGGATATTTGTGAGCGAAGCCACGGGCGGAACTTGGCTAGAAAGAGCATTGTAGGCAGCTAAGGCGGTATTTGTAGCGAGAAGCTCCGAGTTGGCTGGAATATGAGTGGGTTTATCGTTTTTATCGTCTGTGGTGGCCTTCTTGAGCTCGTCAGCAATCAACTCGAGGTGGTGTTTTTCAGCTGCAGCGGAAAAGGCCTCGGTTCCTTGCGGTTCGGTGTTTTCAGGCTCCAGTGTTTCTCGGTTTGGTTCTTCGCTGTTTTCCACAGGTGCCGAAGTCTCCTCGATTTGCTGGTTTTCGTCGTGAGCCAGCTTCTGCTGATCATCCTGGGCATCATGAGATTCTCCTTGGTTTTCTGCCTCATCCTGGGTCTGTTGTTCTGGCTGATACTGTTGCCTCAGAAGCTCCATCTCATGTTCAGCAATGGCTCTTTGGATTTCTTGATCAAACCCATCTTCGTGAAGATCGTGCTTAGTGTTGTTATCGTCACCAGCTTCCACTTTCGGCTCGAGACTCATGTTTGGTTGTGTGAATTGTGGTTTCGGTGTTTGTTTTCAATTTGTATACACTTCGCGATGGTCTGCGATGGTGTAGTAGTAGTAGTGTAGTGATGTGGGTAACTTTGGGGTACGGTAATTTTGGGCGGTATTTGGTTGTGAGGGGCTTGACTGAATAGAGGCTGTTGGTCGAGGTTGATTTTTGGCTGAAAGTGGTAAGAATGTGGAATATGAAAGGTGTGCCTTAGCATAGTGCAACCATGGTTGATATATGTTGCACTGTACAAGATTGAAATTGACATTGAGGGCGTAGAGAGGTCATGATATAAGATTCTAAATTTTGCTGAAAATTGTGACTTATGAATATTAGGTAGAAGAGTCCGAAGCTGTGGCTCCTGGTGTGGGTTGAATTGGCGATCAATGGGTTCTCAGTCACAAGAACGGTGTCTATTTATTTCGGCCTTGAATACTTTAAGCTGACTTCAATTACTGAAAATCGCTGAAAGGTTTTCTTTCGATTATTATAGTTGTGGGTATGCTTCGTTGTGGTGAGAGTAGCGACATTTCCTCAACCACGGGTTCTTTAACTTTGCTCTCAAGATACTTGGTCTTGAATGATAATAACTAGATCAATAGGCCTTGACCTTCTGAAATCAAAATATCAAGCAGATTCATGCTGCTAAATACAATCCCTCTGACTACGACCCAGCCGAGGATTCAGTTGGGGCCAATTGCTTAATTATTGAGAATAAGATGAAGCTGACTGTCCCTGTTAGAGTAAAAGGAAGTTTTGAATCACAGGAATGCCTTCTGGGATATCTTTTAATTCATTTTCACGAGAAATCAGACCATTCTCTATAACGCTCTGTCATTGTAGAGTTGCATACCTCACGGCAACAGATATCTATATCCACCTGATCTGAGCCAAAAGTTCTCCTTAGTTTCTAAATAGAAGACCTCACAGCATCAAAGTTCAATTTTGACTTCAGAGGAGCCATAATTGACTTCTGTGCTGTGGGTTGTACCAATTACAGCAAGGCAAGCAACCACCTCGGTTTAACTAAAGCTTCTGGGTCTTACTTCCAATTCCTTTTCTACACTTCTCTAACGCCCGATTGTGACAATTGTGGAACTACCGTTACTGCAAAGTCTCGATCTTCAGCGCCTCACTTTGACAAATCTGGCTCCACTAACATCCCGACGCCAGAAACCCCGTTTTGTATCGGTCATGGTTCAAACTTCAAATTTACGAGAAACGAAACGCTCTATCAAATCTGACACTCTCTGCCCTCGAATTCGGACTTCCCTTAGACCTCCCTGTGGCTCCACTATTTAGTCCACCCAGCATCTACAATCAGAACAAGCCGAAGAACAGCCGTTTTCGCCAAAGCCAATTACAAGCCAAGCTGGTATCAATTTTAAAAAAAGAAAAGCTCAATTTACTTTTCAAATCTGAACCCTCTATCACAAACCTGTCTCACTTCTGCTTTGGTTCACTTCCCGATTCATCTCTTACCTTCACCCACCGGAGCCTGTTCCACTCCTGCAGCGCCCACAACGGCTAATTCTTAATTAAGACTGCAACAGATCGGCTAACTCCTCATTAGTGGCCCAAAGCCCCACAGCAGAACCCAGTCCGCTACTCTGCGGTTCTCTGCGGTTCTAGTGCGCTATGGCTGCAAACCAGGCGGAAAGACTGAACCAGTCCACAGAGCAGGGAAAGAAACACAAAACAAAAAACACGAATCCAATATTTACCATCTAAGAATCCCAAAAAGCATTTTTCCTTTTTATTTCACGCCAAAACCTCCCTGTGGGAACGACGCATGGGCCGCTATCACTGTCCCGATTCGGCAGGTCCATGGCGCACTCCCCAGACTTCCCCAGCAACTATAAAAGGCCGCCAGATCCGGTTTTTTAACCATCATGTCGATTTCTGCCCAGTACTTCCCAGACGAGCCTTCGGCTCCCGTGCTCAAAACTGCCTTTCCTGGCCCCAAGTCCCAGGAGGCGGTGAAGCTGCTCGGCCTGGTTTCGGATGCCAGACCAGTATACTTTGTGGCTGACTACGAGAAGTCCAACGGAAACTACATCGTGGACGTGGACGGCAACACGTACTTGGATGTTTATGCTCAGATTGCGTCGATCCCCTTGGGCTACAACAACCCTGCTTTGGCGGCCGTGGCTAAATCAGACAAAATGGTCAGAGCCATTATCGACAGACCAGCCTTGGGTAACTTCCCCGGCAAGGACACCCAGGAGATCATCCAGGGTGTTTTGGATGTTGCCCCCAAGGGCCAGGACAAGGTGTTTTCTGGTCTTTCTGGTGCTGACGCCAACGAATTGGCGTTCAAGGCGGCCTTCATGTGGTACCAGCTGAGAAGAAGAGGCTACAACACCGACTTCACCACCGAGGAGACCAAGTCCGTCATGGACAACCAGAAGCCAGGATCGCCCGATCTCGCCGTCTTGTCGTTCGAGCGTGCCTTTCACGGCCGTTTGTTCGCCACGGCTTCCACCACCAGATCCAAGCCTATCCACAAATTGGACCTTCCCTCGTTCAAGTGGCCCAAGGCCGAGTTCCCCTCCTACAAGTATCCGCTTGAGGAGCACAAGGACGACAACGAGGCCGAGGACAAGCGCTGTCTTGCCTTGGTGGAGGAGAAGTTCGCCAAGAACGCTGACCCTATTGCAGCCATTTTGGTTGAGCCCATTCAGTCTGAAGGAGGAGACAACCACGCCTCCCAGGCCTTCCTCCAGGGCTTGAGAGACATCACCCTCAAACACGGTGCTCTTCTTATTATGGATGAAGTCCAGACGGGTGTAGGTGCCACAGGTAAATTCTGGGCCCACGAGCATTTCAACATCACCCCTGCTCCAGACATGGTGACCTTCTCCAAGAAGTTCCAGTCTGCTGGCTACTACTTCCACGACCCGGAGATCATCCCCAACGTAGCATACCGTCAATTCAACACCTGGTGTGGAGACCCAGCGAGAATGTTGCTTGGAGGTGCTATTGGAGCCGAGGTCAAGAAGCACGACTTGCCTGCTGTGGTGGCCCGTGTGGGTGACTACTTGTACAAGAAGCTCGAGGCTGTGGTCAAGAAGTACCCTGACCTCATTCACAATCTTAGAGGAAAGGACAGAGGCACGTTCATTGCGTGGTCGTTCAAGGAGGCTCCTTTGAGAAACCAGTTCTTGAACGATATCAAGAAAGAGGGCATCAACATGGGCGGCTGCGCCGAGGACTCTGTGCGTTTGAGGCCCACCTTGGTGTTTGAGGAGAAGCACGCTGATATTCTTGTTGCCGCTGTGGAGAGAGTGTTGGCCGGGTATTAGGTAATGCATGTATAAATAGTCGAATGGTTGGCATTCTTTAGAGAGTTAGTGTAGATGTGGTGAAGTTAAGAGGCAATGGTGGTGCCTCGACTGTTAAAGAATCGGCGGCTGCTTAAAAAGTTAAGGTTGGTATAATTTGACTTAGGTGGTATTTTAACAAGGCAGTTGAAGCAAAAAAGAACGGTCGAACTATAGAAGAAAAATGGTCGCTTCTATAGATTTTCTTTGTTGAAGCGTTCAGTTCTCATTTTACGGCAAGGTTAAAAATTCTAACTAGGGCAGCAATTGACGGCAGTTCTTAGGTGACGCATGTTAGAATAAGTCCTCTAGTTGGACCTTTGCGTTAGAATGAGTCTTCCAGTTAGATCTCTGCCCTGAATGATTTATGAGATACTGCGCTCAGTCTTGGAATATACGAGTAGAGAAGTTGTAGTTGTGATTCTCACAGAAATTTGAACTCATGACTATTCGGGTTGCTTTTCTTAGGACTACCGGCGTTTTTGATGGTAAAACTGCTTTTGATGAATGCTGTATTGGGATTTTGGGAGGACATTGAAAAGTACCGACCAGAAGGGAACGCCAATTCATGAAATGGATTCGTCTTATTATCACAGCGCTAGAATAGCTCTCCCCCCATTGTTTCCATTCAAAGAAGAATTGAACAGCTGGCTGAGAAAGGTTCAGTATAAGTAGAAAGATTAAAAATAAAGAGAAGCACGAAAACCGCCTTCTCACCAGAGCCTTTATTAGTCAAACTCTGGGACCATTTCTTCCACGAGCGGTTTTTGCTTTTTGAAGCCCAATTTTCCATCTGCACCATCCTAGCAAAATCTGTTCAGTCTGTTTCGTCGATTGTACTCCCCTTAATTCTAGCTCAGCATCAAGACCATACAAGGCCAGTCCTGGCATCGTCAAAAAAAATACCTGAGTTACTAGAAAAGATAAAAAAACGTTGATATTGAGCAAATAATAGAAAAAGCCTCTTGGAAGACTTATGCCCTGATCGTTGAAGCACTCAGTGGTCAGTGAGTATTCCCCAATTGAACCGGAATTTTCCGTCACGACGTCTGGATTTTTGAAATCTTCAACAATCACTTTAAACGCCACCTATGTTACCCTATTAAAAATCCCCCCTTTTCATGTTTGCCAGCGTTCAATCTCGGTAGCACCTCGACTCCACAATTCTGACTCGGTCCGTTACGGAGTGGCTGCGAAATCCACCCCACAAACCCAGGATGAAACAGAGTCGAAGTTGAAGGCGATTTGAGGGAGAAGAGGATTCTCTATGTCAGAAAATTCTTACAATGAAGACTTTTCAAAATCTCCCGAGAATCGGTCCTTCCTCTCCGTCCATCTATACCTCCCTCAGCACTCATACATCCACAGAACCAGCCCACCAACTGTCCACAAACACCGCCGATTTTCCAAAAGAAAAAAAGAATAACCCCGTAAGCTTCTCTAGCTATTCGAACCTGCTCCACTAACCTCCCTCTAACTCTCCCCCTCCTTCTCCTCCACCTCCTCCACCATGTCTCAGACTCCCGCGCGATTTATCAACTTCCCCAAACCAACCACACTGGATGCTGAACGACGCGTACGAGCGGTGCAAGAGGTTCATCAAGGTCGAGCTGAACGCGTCGCTTCTAGCCGGTGGCGTCGCAGGCGCCATTTCCAGAACGCTTGTTTCGCCGTTTGAAAGAGCCAAGATTCTTCTTCAGCTCCAAGGTCCAGAGGCCAGCCAGGCCTACAAGGGCATGTTTCCCACGATCTGGAAAATGTACAAGGACGAGGGCTGGCGTGGCTGGTTCCGCGGAAACACGCTTAATTGCGTACGGATCTTCCCGTACTCGGCAGTCCAGTTCGCTGTGTTCGAAGAGTGCAAGCTTCTCTTGTTGAAATACAAGCCACCTGGGCTGAGTTTGACCGAAACAGACCGCTTGATAGCTGGCTCCGCAGGCGGCATAGCCTCTGTGTTGGCCACGTATCCGTTGGACTTGGTCAGAGCGAGAATCACCATCCAGACGGCTTCGTTGAACAAGCTCAACAAAGGGAAGTTGGTGAAAGCACCAGGGGTATGGGAAACGCTAAAGGATGTCTACAAAAACGAAGGCGGCTTTCTCGCCTTATACAAAGGCATCATCCCCACAACTTTGGGTGTAGCGCCGTACGTGGCTATCAACTTCGCTCTCTATGAGCACCTCAGAGACAAGATGGACGATTCTCCGCGGGATTTCAGCAATCCGCTCTGGAAGTTGGGTGCTGGTGCGTTCAGCAGTTTTGTGGGTGGCTTGTTGATTTACCCTTTGGATTTGTTGAGAAAACGGTACCAGGTGGCCAGCATGGCTGGAGGAGAGCTAGGGTTTCAGTATAAGAGTGTGACGCACGCCTTGGTGAGCATTTTCAAGAACGAGGGCTTTTTCGGTGCCTACAAGGGCCTCACGGCGAATTTGTATAAGATTGTGCCGTCGATGGCTGTGAGTTGGTTATGCTACGATACGTTGAAGATGCAAATCGCGAGGTGGTGAGTCCAATCCCAAGAAGCGTTCAGCGAAATGCGAACAGCTTTTTTGAGATATACCTTTAAGTTGTGCCTCGTTACACAATCTTTCGAAAGACGGCTGATGTCTCTTTGTTGCGACTTTGGCATCCTAATGGGCTGAGTTAGGCCCTTGGCTCGTTCATTCACGCTAACTCTGCTGCACTGCCTTCAATTACCATAGGTGTCAGTGCCACTGCTCAAGTGTAACATAATCAGAGCATTATCATAGCTCCACGCATATGCGAATCACCCTGCCAATTCCAGGCCGACAGCGATTTTGGGCCTATTCCAAGTCTCCCTGTTTCCAGAGTCCCCCATGGCCAATATTCACATAACCCCCGCTAAGCTGCCATTGCCTCACTTGTGCTTATCAGTCTCGCTTAATGGCTGTGAACCCGGCCGTGCGAATGGCTGCAAACTCGTGCCTCTGTTGATAGGCTACCCAACGGCGAATTGTTCAAATGCCGCATAATTCACGGCCCCTTTTCTATCACCCTCACAGGAAATCGCCGATTGGTGGGTTCTCCCGATTCATTGACCCTTCAGAACCCTCCCATCTCAGCATGCAGATAGCACCGTGGGCAGAAAATGGGCCCATTTCGCACCCACTATAGATTCGACCCAGTGGCGTTTCCAGACCCACAGTCCCCTAAATAGACCAAGCTAGATAAGTTCACCAAACGTGGACTGCTTTTAACCTTCCACACACCTTCCACACACTCCCTGATTTTCCCCCGGTCATGGTACACCTCCCACCATCTGTGTCACGTGACCCACACGCCCACCAACCAGCAGGCTCGTTTTTCCGTCGAAAAGAGATTCTCTTCAACCTCCCATCATTCGCCATGAGACCAGCTCAGATCTTGTTGAACCAAGCTAAAAATAACGGCCGTCCCAGAGTGCCTGTGCCTGTTGAGATGTACCCTTTGTTCGCTGCCTGTGGTGTTGCTGTGTGTTCCTTGGGCTACTTCACCTACAGACACTTTGCTTACGACAAGCAGCTCAGATTGTGGAAAAACCCTGATCTTTCGCGTGTTGACGAGGTCTTGAACAAGGCTGCTGCTGAGGAATCCAAAGGCGAGTCCAAGAGCGAGTCGAGCGAGTCTAAGACCGAATCCAAGGCCGAATCTGACGAGTAATGTCATATAGCATAATGAACAAAAGAGGAAACAAAGTGTAGGAGATTGAACTTGAAGAAATGGAGATTGGAATAATGGATACATATGTGTCTGGCATTGCCCATTGGGTGTGTAGTCGCATCCTATTACAATTGGCGGATGTTCATGTAGTAGTTGGTGACCTCGCTGATCTCGTCAAGCTGCTGGATCATTTTTCCAAAGGCCTTCTCCTGATCATCAGGAAAATCCACCTGGTTGGCCTCTTCAGCGTGAAAAATAGACTTGGAGTCTCGAAGCTTGTATCCTCTAGAAGCCAAGCTATTAGACACAGAGTTCAACTCAGACAGGTCGGTGAGGATTCTGAAGAGCCTGGCGCCGCCGTATTCGTCGTCCACATCGGCAAAGTTCTCTACGTCATCAGCTCCAATATCAATGGCCACCTCAAGCACGTCATCAAGCTGCTCGTCGTCGTTGAGTGGCTCAAAGACAATCTCACCTTTTCTCTGGAATAAGTACAGACACGGACTCAAATTGGCATTGAACTTGGACATCGCGTGCTTGACACGACCGATCGTTCTGGCCTTGTTGTCTGTTTCGGCCTCAACGATGAATGCCGTTCCATTGGGGCCCATGAACTCATAAGTAGTCTGAGCAGCAGCAGAAGCGTCGCCAGAAACCTCGCCCGTGCCTCTCTTGATAGCATTTTCTATGATCTTCTTGGTCACGTTCATTTTACGGGCCTTTTCCATCAACGTCTGGAGCTGGGCGTTTCCCTCGGTGCCTCCACTTTTAACAGAAGCTTCGATTCTGCCAGCTAGAAAGTGTGCTTCTTTCGACTTTTTGGCGTCGTTTTTGGCCTTGTCATGGCGGATATTCTGCCACTTCAGGTGTCCAGCTAGAAGAGGTCTGCTCGTGTGGATCCCTCTGAGGGGCACAGCCCGGGCTAGGCGTAGAAGAGACATGGAGGTTGGTGAAGATGTTGATGGAGGTTGTGTGTATAATCACGTGGAGGGCAAGGCAGACCGGAGGTGGCCATTTTTGGGGTTATTTTGCGATGGAGATGTTTTTTGGGAGAAAAAGTATGCGGAAGTTGGTTTTTATGGGTTTTGGAGAGGGCGTTGATTTTTGGTGGTTGTTTGGAGTTTCTGCGGAGGATTGAGTTTTCGCAGCCAACATTGAGAATAGAGCAGCACTGAGTGGATTACCGAGTAAGAGTATGGAAAATTTGAATGATTTCACATGACGAATGCTAGGCTAAGGAGTAATTGGGTAGGCAGTAGAAATAATTTGAGCAGTGAGAAATCCTTAATCCTGACCCCATATCGTCAACCGAGGTACTAGTGAACCTAGTCCCACATGTGCTGTAACTAAGAGTGATCAGGATGAGAAAAAGTCGAATCGAACGAATCATTAAAGATGTGAGTCCTATTTATTTGAGCCGGTAGGTGCTGTTCATGGTCAGCCAGGTAACTAGAGCAAACTCCATGAGAGCGGGAAGACCATGTTGTACGACTGGGTCTCACTATAAGCTCAATGAAAATCTGGTTCTTTACAACTCCTTACTTTGAATAAAAGATGTCTTTCTGGTGAATATATTTCATTGGCCCCAAGGAACTTCGTTCAAATAATGTCGTATTCGTAGCACCATGGGTTAACGTCTGATGTCAGATCAAGACATCAAAAATGACAAAGCTGCTTGACACTGGTTCAATAAGCGGTTGATCTGAAAAGCGTCAGCTTGTTTGAGCCTAATCTAGCAATACCTACATTTGTGCATCGGAAAGGCTAGTTTTATACATAAATCTCTACCACAATGTGGAAAACGAATGGATAAAGTTCATGACACCTCCATGCCACTCTGAACAGTAGCAATAGCAATTGATTGAATATCAATAGAAACCTCAACCCAAATTAGCACTCCCCACGCCTCAACCATTGCATACTCCGGCCATGGATCGCTCACCTCCACAGCACCAAGCACACATCAGCACCAAGCACACACCAGCACCAGAGCAGACACAGCCGTTTCAATTTAATTTCTACTAATACAAGGACAGAAGTACACAATTGCACCGCCCCGGCCCTAAAGGGCCTGCCACTCTGCCTCTCTCAATGGCTGCAAATGCGCCACAACCACACCCACCAAACCTGCCACACAGCATCAACAACGCCAAAGTGGGCAAAACCCCAAAGAGTTCTATTCAAAATCTCAAGAGAAGTCCCAAATGTCCCAAAAAGGTTCTTTCAGCCCAAAGTCCCATACCCAGACACATTCGCCTGTGCACGACCACTCATATCAGCGATCCGAACACCAAGCACACCTTCACCAGTATGAGCGCCAACGAAGCTATGTCCAAGCGGTCATTGCTCGCCGTGATTGCCGACGAGGACTCGGTCACGGGATTGCTATTGGCTGGAGTGGGCCAGGTGACAAACGAGCCCGGCAAAGAATCCAATTTTCTCACGGTTGTTCCAGGCAAAACCTCTGTGGAGCAGGTGGAGGAGGCCTTTGACAGGTTCACCTCGAAGCGGGACGATATTGCCATTCTTTTGATCAACCAGCACATTGCGGACTTGATACGGTTCCGCGTAGACAGCTACACGAACGCTTTTCCGGCGATATTGGAGATTCCTTCTAAGGACCATCCATACGACCCAGAGAAGGACTCCATTTTGAAGAAGGTCCGCCGTTTGTTCGGCGAGTGATTGCTGTTCATCTTTCTGAACTTTCATTAGTAATATACATACACCTGAACGCTGGCCGCTACTTCTTCGATTTCTTTTTGTTCTTTTTGCGGGGGCTCTTGGTGGCCTCACTTGGGCTGTCGTCGAGACTGATTTCCGTGGTGGCGGGCTCCTCCGTGGTTGCAGGCTCCTCCGTGGTGGCAGGCTCCTCCGTCAGTTCTTCCGTAGGCTTCTCTTTGGCTTCGTTGACTTCGTTGGCCTCGGCCTTGGCGAGATCCTCAGCAATGTTAGTGTGCTCAGAAACGCCAGAATGGGGGTTGGCCTCGTTAAGGTCCACCTCCGTTAAGTCGCCTTCGCCTTGTGAAATGGGTTCCACGGCCTTTGGCTCCTGTAGTTCTTCGGCGGCGGGCTCTTCGAGCTTCTCCGTGGCTTCTTCAGGGTGAGAAGGTATCACTTCAGCGGGCGTCTCAGGAACAAGCTCCGTAGCGGGTTCGGTAATGGCTTCGTGGGCAGCTTCTTCCTTGGTTTCGAGAGCTGGTTGTTCATTGGATTCAAGAGCTGGTTCATCTTTAGATTCAAGGACCGGTTCTTCCTTGGTTTCAAGAGCCGATTCATCATTGGCTTCAGGAATAGCTTCTTTTTCGGATACTTCATCCTTTGGCTCCTCCTTCAGCTCCTCTTTAGGCTCCTCCTTTGACTCCTCCTTTGGCTCAGTTTCTTCCTTCACAGGCTCCGACGCCGGATCTAGCGGAGCCTCCAGCTTCTCTGGCTCTTCTGCTTTTATCTCTTCAGCCTTTGGTTCGGCCTTTGGCTCTGGCTCTGGGTACTTCGTCTCGTCACGACTCTGATCTGGCGATGGAGAGGTGACCCTCACAACAGGTGCCCCGCCAAGACTGTTGCTTGGAGCAGCCCTCGTTTCGGTCTTATTCCAGTAGTTTCTGCTCAAGATCTCCGGCAACAGACAGTCCTTGACGTAGAAGTCTCTCACACCAACAATCCGTCTTTCTCTCTCACAGGCCTTCAACCACTCGGGCCGTATAATAGGAATATTCATATCGTTGGCCTTCACAAACTCCGGATTCTGCTTGTTCTCCCTCGTTGTGATAAAGTGAGTGGTGTCGACCTCAACCTCTTTTTGAGCTGGAGAGTGTGCACCCATGTTCTTCAAGGCAGCTTGTATGTCGTCTACGGTGAATTGGTCGTTGGGCGTGATGTCTCCCAAACAAACGGTGATTCCGGACAAATCGGTCATTTTGTGTGTGGTGACCTCCACTTCATCTGACTTGTAGACACCAGCGGTGGTGTCCAAACGCAAGTGAAATTTGAAGGACTGGTCAATGGGCAAACCCGACAATTTTGTTGTTTTGTTGGTGAGCGCCTGGGGAATGGCGCCGAGTTTCTTCCCGTCTCTGAACAAAACAAGGTTCTTGATGGAAGCAGTGCCCAAGTCTAAGTCGTCCCATTCCAAGACACAGGAGGTTTGGGTGACGTTCTTTATCCTCAATTGGGGCGCCTTGGGCAAATTTTTGCCGAAAGTGTCGATGATTTCATCCTGAATTGCCTGGAAGCGTTTTCTCTCCTCCAATTCCGTGTCCAAGTCCCGATCGACCTTGATCTTGACGATCGAACCGGCCTTGACTCCATTGGGAAGCAAAATGGTAGGGAATTCGATTAGGTGGTGGTCTTTGGTCAAAAGCAACGCAAGAGAGGCGTCGAGCTTACCGACGGTGAGCGATACTTCAACCATGATGTGGCGCTGTAGTTGTATATTTCGTATTAGTTGGGGCAGATTGAACACATTGTAGCTTCTCGATTGTGGGAGGCACGGGTGCAAGTTTGGGTGCAAAAAAGTCCAGTGCTCGCACTGCTAATTAATGGGGATTCCCATGGCCCGTAAATCCTCCTCCACCTCGTCGTTGGTGGCTTTTCGTAATATAAGCTCCTCCACAGACGATGCGTTGGGATCTTCCCGGTGGATTCTGCCAGCGACTGCACACGGGAACCCATGGAACTCGGTGAGCCCATTGAGAATGCCTAGCTCCTCGTTGAGACTGTTCCGCTGCTCCACAAGCTCGTAAAGCGTATTTTGCTTGATTGCTTTCTTGGACAAGCCGGGGTTTTCTAGGTAGTACTCCATGGGCGAGCCGCCTGCGACAATGGGCCCGCTGAAGCCACGGGGCTCGTCTGACGTCGGTATCGTGGGGAGGGCTGTGAAGTTGAAATCGGGGACCAACTGGTCCAAGCTGTTCCGCTCCTTGTTGACCTTGTACCACCTCAGGGTGGCCTCCGTGACCATGTCGTTTTTCATATCCATCACGTCCTTCATGAAGTCCTGGTGGATCGCTGTGCGCAGTGCAATGGTCTCGTTGTTGATGCACCCGAGGCTGTAGTTGAGCGTGGCATTGGCGAGCCGTATGCTATCCTGGTAGAATTCGTTGACCTTGACGTAAATCTGGAGGAGCTCCGGGTGCAGCCCATCAAGACAGAGCTGGAGCTCGTGCTCTAACAATCCGAGCTTGTTCTGGTAGAGTTTGTCTCGGAGATGAGCAAAGTCTGTTTCGATGGAGATGAGCTCATCCACGGCGAGCCTGCGGTGTTCGTCCATGTTGACGTCGTTTTCCTCGGCAATCTGGTGTTCTTTGGCGCTGGCCTCGTCGATCATGTCTGCCTCTGCTTTTGCTGCGTCTTCAGCCTTTTCTGCTGCTGCATCGGCCACCTGCTCGTCGTCCTCATCTTCCTCGTGCTTTTCGGCGTCTTCTTCCACGTCGGCCTCTGCTTCTAGAACGCCGTTTTCTTGCTTCACATCTGAGGCATTCTCCACCTCCTCTTCCTTGACGTCCGATTCCCCGCCGTTTTCGGCTTCTTCGGACTCCTCAACCTCCTCTGGGTCTTCGTCTTCCTCTTTGTCGGCGTCTGCCTCCTCTGCGGCCTCGTCATTCTCTCCTTCGGCCTCTCCATCGGCATCAATCTCATCCTCCCCATCGGCCTCGACAGTTTTGGAAAAGCCGTTGATATCCTCCGCCAGTTTCAGTTTCGTCAACCGCTCGGTCTCCTCCTCGATCCGTTTGGCGGGCGCCTCAGGCGACTGAGTCCCAGCCTCAGAGCCATTCTCCACCTTCCTCTGCTTTCTGGGCCTCTCGTCGCCATTGAGCTGAAGCGCGTCCTCGTGACTGTAATCCTTGGGGAAGTTGTCGTCCAGGTCGTCCAGATCGACGCCCTGAAGCCGGGCCATTTCGGTGAGCTCCAGTAGAGCGTGTAAGTCTGAGACCTTGTCTCTCAGAGCGGCCTCGTCGTCTAGAAAATCCATCTTGTCTGTTTCGGCCTCGCTGCCGTCGTCGTCCAAGTCGCTTAGCTCCGAGCTCTCGTATGAATCCCGGCCCTTGTGTGTGAGAGACGTGATCTCGAATGCCGGTGGAGATGTTCCAATATCGGTTAAGGGCAGGTCCTTGGTGTGCTGAGGCAGTCTCTGGGGCAGCAGGGGGTCCTGGGTGGAGAAGTCGGGGTTTTCGGAGTCGCCTCTTTCCTGGGGCCTTTGGCTGAGGTCGGGGATGCTGGATTGAAGCAGATGGGGTTGGTTCTGGTCGTGGGTGTCCAACTGGGGCATGCTGGCTCGGCGCAGAACGTGGTGTCTGCTGAGTACGGTGGTGCAAGGGGTTTCCCGAAAGCTCTTCTAGCGGTGGTTTTTGAAGAACGTGGTGACGTTGGTGTGGGGGATTGTGGAAGTAGAAGGTGATTCTGAACAAACAGTGATAAACTCGAGCAGGCGTACTGCAGGATGCCCACTAGCGTGGTGCACGGGTGGATCAAACATGGACAATGAAGAGGCAAGATAAAGAAAAAAAAAAATAAAAATAAAAACTAACAAACTTGCTTTACTGGTGTCCTTTCTGATTGTGGAAACCGGAACAAGGGATTTTGATTTGGGTGAATGTGGAGGTTGGGGTGCCTGGCTGGTTAGTGGAGTATACAAATAGACACCAGGAAGTTAGTCCTAGGAGGAACCAGGTTTTTTTTTTTCTCTTGAAAGATTATGTTATTTCGAGATAAGCCAAAAATCTGCAACTTGATTTCTGATATATGTCGAATCGAATGGAGTTACCAGGTAGTGTTCTGTTCACAGACGAGTACTAGTTTGAAGCCAGACCTCGGGGAACCAACTCTCTTTTTGGCAGGTATTCTTCAGATTCTCTAGAGAAGCAGAAAAGCAATCAGCGGAACATGAGGTTTCCCGGTGGGAGTAAAGGAAGGTTTGGTGTTACCGTCAACTTCATTAGACTGGAAGAGCTGTTCTTGCCATCCTGATTCTCAGAAATAATGCAAGGTAACAAGAGAAGCCCGGCAAAGACTTCCATAGCAGTCAAGTCCTCTCCTTGAAGTTTCCATGTATGAGTCAATATCCTCCGTCGGTCTGATCATCTCGTGCGGTTAAGCAAATACTTGCTATCATACATGGAACGTAGCTTTCCTTTCAATTGCGCTTGATTTAAAATCATAGGACTCTTTGTTAAACACTGTTCCCGCATGAGAGACTATGCTTCCTTACTATAAACCAGTGAACAGTTCGTAGTGAACAGTTCTCACTGAACAGTCCGTCGAAGACAGCCAGAAGTACGTTCAAGAGCCTAGTGAGCCAAAGAAATCGAATCCAAGCTACTTGAATAATTTTAACACCTCATTCAAATGCAATCAGAAATGTGACCCTCGAAAATACTCCAACTGTGTTCTGTCTTTGGCTGCGAATAGCCAGTTAGAGGCTCAATTCCAGCGAAATCTTCAGCTCAATGAATCGCCTTTTAAGCCAAAAGACCTCAGTTAAAACTAGAACCCAATTTCATTCCGAACAATACTCCATAGATAATTCAGTCGGACCCTTCTATCAAGCTACTGCTCTGGAGCACAGCTTGCACCCGTGCACCACGCAAAAATACTAGGATGAGATGCTCATCGTGGAGAACTCCATAGTACAGATCCAAAAACCCAAATGTCGGCGTTTACCTCTCTTTTTTCAGGATCTTCTAAGGATAAGACCGTGGAGTCCATGTTTGGCTCCTCGGCTGGACCTGTGGACAGGAACTCTTTGAAGACCTCCAGAACCGTGATTGAGATTCCAGAGGAGCCTAAGATCAAGGAGAAGAAGGAGAGAAAGGACAAGAAGGAAAAGAAGGAGAAGAAGGAGAAGAAGGAGAAGAAGGAGAAAAAGGAGAAGGAGGATAAGAAAGAAAAGAGGGAAAAAAAGAGTAAGAAGAATGATGAAGACGAGGATTTAGAGGCCAACTACTACGCGAAATTACTTGAAGAGGAGAACACCAAGAAGGAAAGTGCTGAAGAAGCTAGCGAAGAAGCCAGCGAAGAGGCCAGCGAAGAGGCCAGCGAAGAAGTAGCTGAAGACTCTGCTGAGGCAGAAATCAAGGAGGATAGCTCAGACAGTGAAGACGAAGAAGAGGAGAAAACTGCACAAAAAGGACTGGCTGCAAAGAACGTGGATCTCAAGGAGGATGAGCTAGAAAAGGCCGAAAAGACCGTTTTTGTCGGTAATGTGCCCACTTCTGTGATCACATCTAAAAGAATATTTAAGCATTTCAAGCAGCTTTTCCAGCAGACAGGACCCATTCAGGCTATACGATTCAGGTCCATTGCTTTTGACGAAGCGCTTCCTAGAAAGCTAGCATTTGCCAAGAAGGCCTTGCACAATCTCAGGGATACAGTTAACGCCTACGTTGTATTTAAGGAGAGAGAGCCATCCAGGAAGGCATGTGGCAGACTCAATGCTACTTTGTTCGAGCACCACCATCTCAGAGTTGACCATGTGGCCCACCCTGCCCCCAAAGACAACAAGAGAACAATTTTCGTGGGAAACTTGGATTTTGAGGAGCAGGAGGAGAATTTGTGGCGCTACTTCAACAAGCACACCGGAGACGATGTGGAGTCTGTTCGTGTAGTGAGAGACTCCAAGACCAACCTTGGTAAGGGCTTTGCACTTGTCCAGTTTAGAGATACGCTTTCTGTGAACAAAGCCGTGCTTCTCAACGACAAGCCCATGATCGTATCGCAAAAAGAGGTTGTCGAGGGCGAGAAAAAGAAGAAGCCCAGAAAGCTCCGTATTTCCAGAGCCAAAGCCAACGCCAAACCGTCGCTTCTCTCGCCCAACCACGTGGACAATGTCAGAAAACAAAAGAAGCCCAAAGGAAAGCTCACGGACGACCAGAAGACCAAATTGGGCCGTGCCAGAACGCTTTTGGGTAAATCTGACCGTAATTCTGCTGGTAAGATTGTTGTGGAAGGAGCCCGTGCTACCAAGGGCCAGAAGATTGCTGGAATCAAGGGTCTTAAAAGCGCCAAGGGCAAGGTCAAGAAGCCCAGAATCACCGACAGATCCAAGCGTTTCAAGAAGGACAAGCAGGACATGAAGGCTCTTGGAGAGAAGGACAAGAAGGCCCAAGGAGAGAAGGGCAAGCAGAAGTAGGTTGGTAATTGGCGATGTGCAAGGTCTCTTTTTGAAAGCGATCATAAGGCAATGAAGTTCTGGAGGTGGATCATAGGTTCGTCAGACGACTTTCTGGCGCATTAGCATATATTGAAGGTGTTTACTTCAGCGATTGTACAAAAGGATAGATTCAATTTCGGCAAAGCCTGAGGAATCTTGAATCGGCTTTAGGGCATACACAAAAATTAACGGCCCGAAACAGCCGCCGTTTTAGTGAGTCCAGTGTGGACCGAAGTTGGTCCGTGTCTCAGATTGCAGCCAGAACAGCTGCCGCTATTAATAGAAAGCAGAAAACAGATCCAAGAGAGGCAGAGGCACTTTGACGGCGTAGAATGACAAAAACGACCCTTTTTAAAAAATCGTTTGATTTTGTCAATTCGTAGATGTCAGGAATCTGAAGAACTCCATCCACATGAGTCTGCGGCTCTAAGCCAGCACGACTTAAAAGCAAAACTCAAGGACGATTGAGAGATAAAAGCTGGCTCCTAAGGATTTTTTACTTTTTTTGAAGAAGAATAAAATCCACCTGGATCTCGCCTCTTGTCTTCACCTTATTCACCCAAGCTCGTTTGCAGCCACACCTCGGAGGGCCAAGAATCTTATCAATTTCATCTTACTGATTCTGCTCTGTATCTTATTCTTGATCTATTTTTTTAAAAAATTCAAAGGCCAACCTGTTCGTCCCTTAGACCGTTGTCTTCCTATAACCTCGCTGGTTATCATCCACAGTGTCTCTGCAGGGAGATAAGAATCCTCGAAGTATAAATACACCGTACGCCCTCGTCGAAAACTCACCCTAATTTTTTACTCAATGGGATCCACAACCTCCAAAGATTACAGAGACGACGCCTCCGTGGAGGTGATCAACGAGAAGGCCGCCTACAAGGCCCCAAGTGCCAAGGCTGACCAAGCTGCCGAATACTTGGAGACCTTGTCTTTGGACGTTTGTGATTACCTGAGTGACCTCAATGCCAACACCATCAAGCAGTGGGATGCTGATTTGCAGGCTGACCCCAAGAACAGAATTGTTCAAAACGCGTTTTCTCAGCACACGCTTGCCGAAATCACCAAGAAGAGAAACCTCGACTTGACGTTGAACGACCGTCATCTTTTCAATGTGGAGGTGGACCCAATTGGGCTGCCTTCTTTCTTGGACAACCAGAAGTCTTCTGGTAGATGCTGGATTTTCGCCACATCCAACGTGATTAGAGCTAACATCATCAAGAAACAGAACTTGGACCCCAACGCTTTCCAGATCTCCCAGGCCTACCTCTACTTCTACGACAAGTTGGAGAAGGCCAATTTGTTCTTGGAGAATATTATTGACACCGCCGACTCGGAGCCTCTTGACTCGCGTTTGACCCAGTGGCTCATTTCTGGCTCTGTCAACGACGGTGGTCAATGGGACATGATCTCGAACATTATCGACAAGTACGGAATTGTGCCCAACGAGGTTTTCCCAGATAACGCCAATGCTGCTGCTTCCAGCAGTTTGAACGCCATCTTGACCGACAAGTTGCGGGAGTACGCCTTGGTCTTGAGAAAGTTGGTCGCCAGAGGAACCCCCAAGAGAGCCGTTTTGGCAGCTAAGAACGGCTTCAACAAGGAAATCTACAAGATCATCGCTCTTTTCTTGGGTTCCCCCGTGGGTCCCGACGAGAAGTTCACCTGGGAGTACAAGGACAAGAACGGCAAGTTCTACAGCGTGGAGACCACCGCCAAGGAGTTCTACAAGAAGTACGCTGGCTACAACGTCACCCAGCGCTTCTCGTTGCTTAACGACCCCCGTAACGAGTACAACAAGTTGTACACCGTGGACCGGTTGAACAACGTGTACAACGGTAGACCCATTGAGTACGTTAATGTCGACTTGCCTGTGATGAAGAAGGCTGCGATCGCCATGTTGAAGAACAATGACCCCGTTTTCTTTGGCTGTGACGTTGGTAAGTTCTTCGACGGTGCTCTGGGCATCATGGACACCAACTTGTTCGACTACGAGTTGGTGCTTGGAGCTGCTCCACGTTTGACTAAGGAGGAGAGATTGAGAACCGGCTCGTCCCAGATGACCCATGCCATGGTAATTGCCGGTGTACACTTGGATGCCGAGGGCAAGCCTGTCAGATGGAAGGTGGAGAACTCATGGGGTGACGCTGGCGGCGACAAGGGCTGGTATTTGATGTCGGACGACTGGTTCGACGAGTATGTGTTCCAGGTGGTAACATCTAAGGCTTACGTGGAGCGTTCCCACTACGAGCTCTGGAAGAGTAAGAAGTACGAGGTTTTGCCATTCTACGACCCCATGGGCGCTTTGGCTTAGAGAAGCATGAATATTACAGACAATAAATAACAGTGTTGAACAATACGATTGAAGCAGGCCTTCTGACAAGATAAACAAACTATAAAACAAGAAATATATATCGACCTAGTGCAGTAGGAGTAGGCCTTGAGCTGAGTGGTCGGTGCAGTATTATGAGCCTACCTCACCTTTCTATTCAAAAGAAGCCAAGTGAACCTCCCATAATGGCCGAAACGGCAAAAGCTAAAACAACCGCAGCTTCTGTTTTCCAGTCGCTTCACCATAAAAATCTCAATAATCTGTACGACAGGCTCAATGAGAGTTTTCAAAACGCGCTGTCACCGTCTGCTTTACAAGACTTGATCCGCCAAATCGACTCCGAAACGGCCGATATCGACTCGGATCTCCACAGACTCGTCACCGTAGGGTCCAAAAAACATACTGCCGAAATCTCGCTGCTGGAGCTCTCCAGGGCCAAGCTTTCTGGAGCTATAGCCAATTTGAACGATTTGACCAAGGTGTTTACTTCGGCCAACGACCTCGGCCACCTGCTCACGTCCAAAATTAAGGCCTTGGACCAGGAAATCTCAAATGTGGACGCCACGTTGCATTTCGTGGCGGATGTGCAGCTGTTGAAGAACAACATCAACCAAACGCAGTATGCGATAGAGAAAGGAAACTGGGAGTTGGCAGCCAATTGTATCCATGTGATCAACCACAAGCTCAGTCCTATGTTGGTGAATGGCCGATTCGCCCTGGTGACGATCCCGCTGGCGGATATCCCCGAGCTTCCGGCTCCTACTATACAAAAGTGGATCGAGAAATTGACCGTGGAGTTCCAGACCCGCTTTAACGAGGCCGCCAAGGCCAGGTCTGTTCCCGAAGTCACCAAATATTTCCAGCTTTTCCCGTTGATCGACCAGGAGGAGGTCGGGCTCCAGTGCTATTCGAAGTTCATCTGCTCCATTATCACTGATACCTCGAGGACTTTGATCAACTCGGCGACCCAGGGCGAAACAAGACCTGGTATTTATGCCACAGTGACAAGCAACCTCTTTGAGAGCATTCTGACTATGCTTTCCCAGCACACGCCGTTGATCAACAAGTACTACGGTTCGTCTTATCCTGATGCGGTGGTTTTTGTGGTTACGAGGATCCAGAGAGAAATCGACTCTCAGATCGGTCTCATAGCAGACACTTTTTACGACAACAACCGCGTGGAAAAGACGCTTCACGATTTGAAGCTCCACAAGTTCACAGAACTCTCTCGTCGCTTCTCAGACCAGTACCAGCAGAATGAAGAGGAGAACGAAGTCTTCGACCATGATATCGTTCCACTTGTGGAAGTCGGTGATTTGACGCACGAACTCTCCAGTATTCTTCACCACTGGTCGTTGTACTGCAAATTTGTGGCTGTCAAGTACTTCTCCAAAGGCGAGGAAGACCTCAAGCTTCCGTCTTTGCTCAGTGGGTCCAACTTTATGAAAAAGATCCACAGCAAGCTCTTACCGGCATTCGAAGCGCTCTTCACATACTACTTTCGCCGCTCGTTCGAGAAGGCCGTCACGATCGAGGAAGTTCCATCTCTAGATGCGCTATTGACCACCCATGCTGAGTCCAAATCACCTGAACAACCGGCTGTTTCTTCTGTAGTGGAGGATCTCAGTTTGATTTTCAACAATTCCTTGAGAAACGTCTTGGAGTCGACTCAGCCCACTACGGTCAAGCACTATGTCACCGAATGCTTCAAAGTCCTCCAGAACGATTTTGTGGGAGGCTTCATCCGGAAAGCTCTCCAGGATAACCTGCCGCGTTACAACAAAATACTCGCTTTGGTTGCTTCCGACGGAGCTGATTCCAGTGCAATGGGAAGTCCGTCTGCATCCCGAGCAGGCACTCCAGCGCCAGAATCCGTCAGTGGATACTTTAAAGGCGCTTCTTCTGCATTTGGCAATATTGTGGGCACCGGAAGTTCTATGGTCGGAGCTGGACCAATCACCGCAGCACACAACGAGCCAAAACTCATCAACTACGTCATTTACCTAAACACCGTCGCTACAGCGCAGGAGTTCTTCCGCCAAATCGTGGAGAACATCACTGTCAGAGATAGACACTACCTCAAGGGCAATTTTCCATTTGCAAATGACGAGGAGAAGATCAAAAACATCATTCGGGCGGAGTTGTTGGAGCCGTTCATTTCTAGCACAAACAACGTCGTCAGACACTCCTTGCTCAACTTCTACAATCAATCTTTGAAAAACAAGGTTGCTGGCATTGTTCACGAAACCTTCCCAGAAACAAGTGACACTCACTACATGGCGTACTCATCTTCCATCCTCAATGACCCCTCCAGCATGATTAAATTCAAACAGACATGGGATGCCATAATAAGACCATACAAGCAGACAATGCACAAGACATTGGTGTTCCAGAAATTGCTCCGACTTCTCGTGGTGAACCTTGCCAGCATGATCGAGAAGAAGTTGATGCTGGCGTTGAAGAGGTCCAAGATTAACGAGCTAGGCGCTTTGAAACTCGACAAAGATGTTTCTTTCATCATCAACGAGGTTTGCGAGGATGACTACGAGCTTCGGGAGAAGTTTGTGCGTCTTACGCAGTTGGTGCTTCTTGTTGGAATGGATGAAGACGAGTACCAACTCAACTCGTTCTCGCAGAATGATGAGGATGAAGAAGACGAGGACACTGGCATCAACTGGGTGTTGACGCCGCTTGAAAGAAAACAGATCCGTCGCTTCCGTGTTTAACAATCTGGAATGTACAATCTGGTTCAAATACAATTTGGAAGAACCTTTTGGTCCAATATAAGTTTGGTGGAGGTCACGACCCTACAGTTTTGCATTTGGCTCTAAGATTGTTTGAGGCCCTCGCATCCATCAAAAGTCAGGTCGGCTTCTACTGTCCGCCTGAAACTACAACACTTCTATCAAAAGATCATTAGACATTACTATACACAGCTGGCTTGCAGCGTCCTTGACTGGACTTTCTAAGTCGCCTGAGGCGGTGGAGGAGGAGGAGGAGGTCTAACCACATCCGTGAGAGGCTGGTCATACGAAATCTTTTCGATCTCCCTGGTCTCTCCTTTGATCAACTTCTTGACTTTACTTTCCCTGGCCACGTTAGGGTCGTACCTGGGGTGATTATAATCACATTCATAGCCCTTGGGACAGAAACCTGTCAAATAATGTGGACAGAGGATCTTCCTGACATGTCTGTTGGGGCAGTCAGGGCCATCCGGACAGAAACCTTGATCGTAAAGCGGACATTCAGGGATCTTCTGCTGTGGATCGATATGCAAATATAAACACTCAGCAGTCTGAGTGCAGAAGCCGTTTTTCGAGTAGAAGAGACACTCAGGCATCTTTCTCAAATTGTACTCGTGAAGAAACTCACAGTGGTCATTTTTCTTACAAAGCCCACGAAGCCAATGCTTACACACGATCTTGTTGTTGTACATTGAAGGAATGTGCTTGTTTGGACAAAATGGGCCTTCAGGGCACAGATCAGGCTGGTTGGGTTTGAAGAACTGGCAGACCGGTCTGTCTGGATCTAGACCGAAAGAGTACTCTTTGCGGAGAAAGTCCTCGAACTTGAACCGCTTGTTTTTTGTGTCGGGGTGGATTACCGGGTCTAGTCTAAGCATGGATGTTGATTAGAAATGTTGAAGAGTGTTGAAATAGGGTAGCGGGTCACGTGCGCGAACATGGAATGCCAGAGAATTCGGGATGTGGCTGTCTGGCTACATTTAATTTGGAGATGGTGACGTTATTTGTTTCAAAAAAGCGGTGCGTTCTGGGTTAATTGCGTGGGCATGTTCATTGACGACGGCTTTACTGGGCCATGTTCGCTCACATTCGCATTGACAATTGCATATACTCCCACTCAGCATGGACTGAATCGAAGATTAAAAAAAATGAAAACTAAAAGACACTGGAAAAGGCCAAATGACTCATGGAATTCGAATTGCTTGAGCCGAGTCTCTTTGAATCTTGTCTCTATTCGTTCTTCTCTGGATCCAATGCTGCTCTTCGATGGTATATCCTCAGTGTTGGGATTTCGCAGCCAAAGATGATCCTCCATCACAGACACCGAAACCAAAATTACAAGAATCTCAAATCCTCGAAGCCCTTAATCTTTCACCACCTCCTAAGCCCCCAGCATTGTACGAACTCCTGAATCCGTCACGCCAGAACCACATCACCTGATCTCCGCTTGGCATACTTAAGCCCACCTAATGGCTGCAAAGTCGGGTCCACACATCAAAATACATTTTCGACTCGTTTACCTCCGGCTTCCGGTATTTCTATTTGCATCGGTTTTTTTCGTTTTGTGGGCCCGTTCTTTGACTTACAGAGCTTCCATGTCAATGGTGACTGCTTCCATGAGGCATTATGACGCAGTGGTGGTTGGTTCAGGGCTAGCTGGATTAACAGCAACGCTTTCGTTGGCGCAGAAGGGAATGAAGGTTGCGCTAGTGGAGAAAACAGACAAATTGGGCGGAAACTCCATCAAGGCATCATCGGGCATCAACGGTGCCCAGACTCGGTTCCAGGAACCTGGCGATCTGGTTTCGCTTTTTGCCCAAGACACAATTAAATCAGGCAAGGGCCGTTCAAAGCCTGAGTTGGTGGATGTGCTTGCAAGCAAATCCGCCGAGGCCATTCATTGGCTTTCGGACGAATGCAACGTCGATTTGAGTGCTGTGGCCATATTGGGAGGCCACTCTTTTGCTCGAACGCATAGAGGCAAAGGGCCACTTCCTCCAGGCTTTGCAATCGTCTCCGCTTTGATCAAAAAAATAGAGGACGCCAAAAACGTCGATGTGCTAAAACTGACGAGTCTCCGTGGCTTCAGAATCCACTCTGACCTTGTGGCAGATGGCGTGGAGGTGGAAGACTCCGAACGCAAGTCCACGCTTCTTTCCAAAAACATCGTTTTGGCCACAGGCGGCTTCTCGGCCGACTTTTCGTCCTCCGGCTTGCTCCAGCAGTACAGACCCGATTTGGTGCATCTTCCGCTGACAAACGGCCAGCAGACAACTGGTGATGGCCAGAAGTTCGCTGCTAAACAGCTCAACGCCAGGCTTATCGATATGGACGCCATCCAGGTGCACCCCACTGGATTCATACAGCTAAAAGATGAGCTGACGATCCACAGCAAGTGGAAGTTCTTGTGTGGAGAATTGATCAGAGGAATAGGCGGAGTGCTTCTTTCTCCAAAAACAGGAGCCCGATTTGTGAATGAACTCACCACAAGAGACAATGTCACTCTGGGGGTTTTCGAGAACTGTCTCGGTGACGACGGAAACGCTATCTGCGTTATTGCAGTCAGTGAGGAGGACTACCTCAAGGCAAAACCGCACATCGACTTCTACGTCTCACAAAGCCTCATGTTCAAGGGAACAGCGGAAGACGTTGCTGAGAAAGCAAAGAAAATAAATTCTCCAATCGATCCTAAGAGTATTACTGCTGGCCTTGAAACGTATACTCTGGCCATTGGTAATGACCACTTTGGGAGAAGAAGCTTCGGCAACCAGTTTGGTGAATCCTTCTATTTTGGCTTTGTCACTCCGGTTCTTCACTTCACCATGGGCGGAGTAGCCATCAATGACCAAGCACAAGTGATAACTGATTCCGGAAAGCCAATGCTGAACGTTTATGCAGTTGGAGAAGTCAGTGGAGGTCTTCACGGAGCCAACAGACTCGGAGGAAGCTCTTTGCTTGAGTGTGTAGTGTTTGGACGGAGAGTGGCCGAGGAGATCAGTGCAAAGTTGTGATTTGGGGGAAAGAAGTAGAGGCAGATGCTTCGATTGGGAGAAGTCTGATGTGATTGGACTTTGTTTCTAGATGAATTAGCATAAAGCATTTAGTGGGGGGTTTGAGTGCAAGATTCGTCTCTCGTTTGCCTTGAATTGTTTGGAGAGCAGAATGAAGAACTGTCGTTGCTCCAATCGGATATGTCATGTCAATTTTCAGCGTTAGGGCATTTAATACTGGAGCATTCAGACCAAAGCTTAGGAGACAACCGTCTGCATCGATGCGTTGTAGGGATGTAGAAGAAAGCCAGAGGATTTCGAGAATAAACTATCTTCTTTCCCTTTTTTATATTGAAATGAGCCAAAGAATTCAGACCGTGGAAGGTTCACTTCTGAATTAATTGGCATGAATGTAAGCGACGGCAAGCTCTTCTGATGCGGCATACGGTCAAATTCATTAGAACGACCGATTGATATCAATCTCCTCCATCTGGCCCAAAGCTTCCAAGTTCTCCTTGGAAAGTTCCTGCGGCAAAGACAAGCTCTCTAAATTAGTTTCCTGGAGAGGGTTCGAGACAGAGGAGTTCTTCGCTTTACGGCGCTCCTTCTCCTTCTTGGGCCGCTTTTTATCCTCCAGCGGTCCCTCCACAAACTCCATCATGGCCAGCCTTCTTCTGACCCCCTCGTTGACCCAGAACTCATTTCTGTACAATTCCCAGCCCTCTCTTATATCTGTGTTAAACGAACGCGGCATCAAGGTCAATTTGACGTCGGTGAGTCCGAATCTTGGCTGACACTGCAGCTGTGCTGATACTAGAAACACCTCGAGCCGAGAAGCAGGGTTCTGGGTCATAGAAGGGTAAACGGTATGCAAGCTTCGGAGACACATTGTGCACAAAAAAAGGCCGGCCTCTCGTATAAGGTCCACAGAGGAATCAGTCATGGAGGTTTTGATCTTCACCAAACGCAAATTGAGCTGGCGCAAGCCCTTATTCGTAGAAGAAAGAAACTTTCTCGGAAGCACAATTGTCTTCTGGTACTCTCCCGACAAGTGGTAGAGCATCAATGTGACAGACAAGGCTAGGAGCATGAGTTGGAGCAGCACTCTCACCGAAGCACTATGCTCATTGAAGTATAAGTGGTGGGATATGGACGCTATAAGCGAGCAAAGCACCGCCAAAAACGTCAAGTATTTTCTTCGGAGCGCCCGCTGCTGCATCACCTGCTGACGGAGGCTCTCCTCGAGAATCAACAAGTTTCTGAATATCTTACCTGCGGCTGGGGTCAGTGTATATCCACTTCCCGGGAACTCAGAGCGATGAGACTTTTCCAGAAAGATATCAGAGTTCCGCAGCTTGCGCCGGACTTTTTTCTTCTGTTTCGGCAGCAGCCCAAGCAGACCTGGGCTGGACCCTAGAGCTGCTTTCTTCTTTCTCCTTTCTTTCAGCTTCACCAGCTGCGTTTCCAGCTCAGAGGCGCTCAGGTAAATTGGCACGCCGGATTCTCGGTTGTCACTTTCAAAGCCGTCCGACGGCGCCAGCCACTGTTTTTCTGCTTCGTTTTCTCCCATTAACGAACTTAGCGAAGAAGATCCTCTAACGTGGGAAAGCCCGGGATTGTCTGAGAGCATACTATCGTCATCGGACCGAGGCGAGAGTTCGGGGGTCTCCGAAGACATTGTGGGTTTTTAGTAGGAAAGTAGCGATGGTTTTGGTGATTATGGGGTAATGCTAAGTGAAGTTTTTTTGTGCGAATGATAAGGTGGTGATAGTGATGCTATGAGCGGGGGTTACTGTATTTGGGCATGTTCTGAAGTAGTTAGCCCAGACACTGTTTTTGGCTTTTAAGAGGGTTGGAGAAGTGGGGGCTTCGTTTTGAGTGTTTTTGGTGAACGGTGAACTTTTTTTTTCTTGTGGAAGAAGAAGCCATAAAGGGGTGAAGGGCCGTTGTCTCATAAAGGGTCGCTGCCTTTAATGGAGAAGAGGCTATCTTTATATAGTAGAGATTTAGAAGAGATTTGAAGGAGAATTGAAGAAATAAAGTTTTTTAAGAAAGAGAAAGGATGGTCTTGAAGTGAGACATGCGCGTTTGACCTTATCGCAGCCATTCATCGTGTGAGCTTAAAAGGGTAGAAAAGTAAGGGACTTGAACTCTTTGTACTTATTATTTCAATGTTACCCAGTGTTTTAGAATATATATCTCCGTTTTGGGTGGTTCAGTCAGAAGCCTTGGTCAAGAAGTGTCTGAGTAGGTCTAGTCTGTGGAGGAATATCATAAACTTAGCTCTGGAGAGTTGGAACATTTTGATACAATTGCTAAGAGCTGCCAAGTTGAGTATCGCTGGGTAGAGCAGTGGAATGAAAATGAGTCAATTCATGTTAGGTTTTCTAGTAAGTAAGTCTAGGTCTCTGCTGGTTACGAGGCGAATAACTAGAAGTTGAGTTGTACCTTTCATGATCGATTTGGTCCGTGCCTCTCAATTTTAGTGAAGTCAAGAGCAATTACCATTATTCAATCGCTTGAGGCTTTAGACGGATGATACCCTTGGATAACGTCTCATCACAGTTCCCAAATTCCCTCCAGAAACAGCAACACCGAACATTCTTGATATCAGTACAATGATTATTTTGCCTTTTAAGCTCTACTGAAGCTTTTGGGATATTGACATAGATCAAACAATTTTGGGTAGGTAACGGGGCTATATTGCTTGAGAGTTGGAGCATTTAGATCCTGTCACCGCCAGCTACCAAGAGCCAAGAACCACACATTGAACATTCTCAGATACTTCGCAAAATAACACAGATGCTATCCTGATAGAAAGAGAGGGTTTCATCACAAACTTTTTAATTAGCCTGCTGGCTCCACACCATCTATTATCATCTTGAGCATTCTCAAACACAAGCGACACCCAATCTTTAGTTTAGTCAAACACCAAACTCAATGTCGTGCCACTATATTCAAATTTAAAAGTCGAAAATCCAAAAAGACAAACCATCCACCAAAATCAGCATCCATCGACAATTTCGCAGCCATTCACATACCTCCAATTATTCACAACACACTAACAACCTTTCAACCCAAAACCTTCAAACTCACCACACAATTCCATGCCTTAGAACGACCAATCATTTTAGAAAAAAAAACCAAAAGTCAAAACACGCTTTCCCTCTTCAACTCCGTGGTGTACGGAACTACTATATGGTACTCTCACTTTCTCCATTTTGCAACATGTCACTAAAACAACAGAAGGAGGACTTTGTGCTGAACCTCAATGGCGGTTCTGTTGAGGAGATCTACCTAGTTACGGGTGTTGCTCTAGCAGGCTTCGTGGCACATGCTGCATTCAAGAAGTATCTTGTTCCCAAGCTTATCTGGGCTCTGTCTGGCCCTTTTCTTTGGGCTCTAGAGTTCTTTTTTGACGAGCTTTTGCTCCTTCAGGCAATCACAATTTATAGTTCGAATGTCGGACGAGTCTACTATTACGCGTTTGGGCTCACATTGTTCTTCTTTATCTATGGAATGGTCTCAAAGGGGTACAAGAAAGTGCCGAATAGCCGGAAGCTGGACCAGCTTCTCCCCCGGAAATCGTTCATCACCGCCTATAGGGCCCATATGCTTGTGATCACGAACTTGGCGATTTTGGCGGTCGACTTCCACGCGTTTCCTCGCCGTTTTGCCAAAGTCGAGACTTGGGGCACTTCTTTGATGGATTTGGGCGTGGGTTCTTTTGTATTCTCAATGGGACTCGCCAATTCGCGTGCTGTGATTAAAAGAAAGTTGGTTCTTGGCCAGAAGGGCGTCAGTTACGTCCGTCTTTTGTGTGGAAACATCGTCAAGGCATTGCCAGTATTGGGTTTGGGTGTGGCTCGCCTAGTGAGCGTCAAATCTCTAGATTACCAGGAACACGCTCTGGAGTATGGCATCCACTGGAACTTCTTCATGACTTTGGGGCTTTTGCCTGTGGTTTTGGGCATTTTGGACCCGCTTTTGAACATTGTGCCTCGGTTTATCGTGGCCTTGGCTATCGGATGTCTCTACGAGTGGACTTTGAACAACACCGGGCTTCTTGCGTTTATTTTGGACGAAAGCAACCGTATGGAGTCGCTCTTTGCCATGAACAAGGAGGGCATGTGGTCGTTTTGCGGGTACCTTAGCATATTCATTTTTGGCCAGTCGTTTGGCTCTTTTGTGCTTACATCCAAGGCAACGCCCAATAATCTCTGGGGCTCTTACAACAAAGGTAAGGGTATCCACCTTTTCACGGTATCCACCACCGAGGGATTATTTTTCATGAGCGTGATCACCCAAGTGCTCTTCTTCATTGCCAGGGAATCCTTCCTGACTGGGTCCATATCTCGGCGTTTAGCAAACCTCCCTTACGTTCTTTGGGTCGTCAGCTACAACTCTGCGTTCTTGCTAGGCTACGATTTGGTGGAGAGACTCATTGGGCCCTTGAGCCTGAGTGTGCTTGATTCGATCAATGCTAACGGTCTCGCTACGTTCCTATTGGCCAACTTGCTTACTGGGCTCGTTAACATGAGCATAAACACCTTGGAGGTGAAGGTCACATCTGCATATGGCCTTTTGATTGTTTACGCTTTGGTGTGGACTTCTGTGGCGGTGTTTTTGCACAAAAAGAAGATATATGTCAAGCTTTAATGCGGAAAACTGGCTGCACTGTCATGGTAGCAATAACTACCGAAGCTGGGTGAGCCGGACTGCCAATTACAATCCGCCTTAATGCAAATAAACCCATCTCGAAAAACCAAAATATAAAAAGAAAAGAAGAAAACTCAACCATTGTCGGTGCTTTGGCAGTACAACTTATGACGGGCTATACGAAGCTGCAGGATATACTATATGTTAGTAAGGGAGGCACAGACACACCCGTGCATCCGCATACACAACCAATTTACCGTCGTTCCCGTTGTCCCACGAATCTACAACTTGTTAAAACCACAATATGGCACTGTCAGCCTCATGGACCTCCTTTCTTAAGTCCATTACATCCTTCAATGGCGACTTGTCGTCGTTGACTGCGCCTCCTTTCATCTTATCCCCCACATCTTTAGTCGAGTACTCCCAGTACTGGGGTGAACATCCAGATCTTTTGTTGGAGCCCAATTTCATCAATGATGATGCTTCCAAGGAGGCCGAGAAGGCAATGGCCGTGAAGAGAATGATTGCTGTGACCAAATGGTTTATCCTGACATTGAGGTCTCAGTACTGCTCCAGAAACGAGAGCATGGGCACCGAAAAGAAGCCCTTGAATCCCTTTTTGGGCGAAGTCTTCGTGGGTTCCTGGAAAGACACGCTGGAGGAGCAGAAGTTGGGCGAAACGGTGCTCTTGTCGGAGCAAGTTTCCCACCATCCTCCTGTGACTGGCTACGCTATCAGCAATCAGAAGAACAATGTTCTATTGCAAGGTTACAACGGGATCCGTGCCACAATCAGTACCGCATCCATCAGCGTGAAGCAGTATGGCCACGCTATTTTGGAATACAAGGATCTCAACGAGACGTACTTGATCACATTGCCTCCATTGCACATTGAGGGCCTCATCACGGCTGCGCCATTTGTTGAGTTGGAAGGCACCTCCTACATTCAGAGCTCCAACGGCTACATTGCTGTCATAGAGTACTCTGGCCGTGGCTACTTCAGTGGAAAGAAAAACACTTACAAAGCCCGCATCTACACAGACAAACTCTCCAGCTCCGACAAGGAAAAGGCATTAATCACCATCAGCGGCCAGTGGTCGGGCAAGTCGTACATTTCCAAGGGAAGCGAGAAGCCATCGAGTAAGGGTGAGTTGTTCTATGACGCTTTGGCCAAGAAACCAGAGCAGTTGGACGTCAAGCCTCTAGAGGAGCAGCACGACTTGGAGCTGAGAAAGGCATGGAAGAAGGTGGCGGACGCTATCCGGAAGAGTGACTACGACTTGATCCAGCGAGAGAAGTCGATTATCGAAAACGAGCAGCGTGAGTTGAGAAAGAAGGAGAGCGAGTCTGGCGTCAAATGGGAGACCCGTTGGTTTGATTGTGTGGATCTCAAGGATGGAGCCGCTGGAGACGATCCGTTGTTGAGTCTTGCCAGCGTTGCCAATCTCTCGGTGGACAATGTTCCTTCAGGAACGCTCCGGGGATCCAAGAAGGAGAACGGCGAGTCCAAGCACTGGCGTGTGAATGTGGACAAGTGGAAGGATGATAAGGAGATACGCATCTAGAGGTGGCCGGAGCGCCGGTCTGATAAATACGAATACGAATACGAACTTCGATGAAAATTTATGGAGGTTTGCCATTTGGGGACGATTGGAGGGGGGCTTTTTCCACCGAGAGACGAGGTAGATGACTAAGATCTTCTTTAATTCTGAAGAGGACTTCTAAAGAGGATTTCTGAAGAGACTACGCTTGTTGGATTTCCTAGACTCCTCAGTATCTGGTGGTGGTTCATTATCATCACATGCTTATCAGTAGTTGCAGGTGATACGCAGTATGCGAGTGGTACCTGAAATTGAAGTCATGTGAAGCAGGTGCTGAATATAGAGTGCTCTAATGACTCGAACAAAGCGTATGCTGTATTCGTTGCCGACAGATGACGCTGGCCCGGTTGTTAATGCCTGGGGTTTCCTGCATCACGTGCTTGGTCTTAGGGCTCAACCCTCACACGTGACCGAAAAGCAGCTCACAGTCGATGGAAGGCTGCCAGCCTGCAGTACCGAGCCCTGTAAGTTATATGGGGAACGCGAGAGATAGATTACTATGGTGAGGAGCGCCTGCAGTACCGCGAGAATTTTTCTACCAGCGAAAAAGTTTTTGAAGATTTCTTTCTCTCCATCCTCAACCACCTATAACACCATGGCTGAATCTCACAGATTGTACGTTAAGGGTAAGCACATCTCCTACCAGCGTTCCAAGAACGTGAACCACCCAGGCACGTCGTTGATCCAGATCGAGGGTGTCGGCTCCACCCAGGACGCCAGATTCTACCTTGGTAAGAGAATTGCCTACGTCTACAGAGCCCAGAAGGAAATCAGAGGCTCCAAGATCAGAGTCATCTGGGGCAAGGTCACCAGAACCCACGGTAACAACGGTGTTGTCAGAGCCAACTTCAAGAAGAACTTGCCTCCAAAGACCTTTGGTGCCTCGGTGAGAATCATGTTGTACCCATCCAACATCTAAGGAGAGTTGAGGAACGTGGAACGAACTGCAAACTTGCCTTCGGGCGTGTATAAATCCATAATAAAAGAAAAGAGGAACGGACTGGAGGTTTCCAGGTGTAGGCTGAGGGAACTGGGCACTGATTGGTACTGGCAACAGACTGTTAGTGTTCTTTACTTGGCATTTGTTTATTCATGTCATTCATGTTGAGTTGGAGGAAGATTGTAATTAGGAGCCCGGAATCGAGGTTCTGGGGCAGTGAGATGTTTGTAGTGAGTGGTTCTTGGGATACCGGCACCGACGCTGAAAAACTACAATGATATTTGAGGGTTGACCGAGAGCCAAGTTTTCATTGTGGTTCAAAAGAGGCCGATAAAAGAATTTGTCGACGCAGAGTAATGTAGTAAATTGATGTAGTTGAGTATCGATGAGTCAGGGCTGTTTGGAAGTGGGTCTGGGAACTGGACTTACAGTTGCCACATAAACCGGATTCAGGTAAGATGGAGTTTTACAATTTGGTTTTTCAAGATGAGGAGATTCAGTTTAGGTTTTTTTTTAAAAAGAAATAAAAGCGTGGAGAGGTGGTTTGGTTTATCTATAGTCATTCCTTGCACCCACTCATTGAGATCACTGGTTTCCTCCGCTTATTGAGAACACCACCTACCACGCTTGTGCTTTTTGACATCAATACTTGATATTGCTCAAAGTTTGGAGTAATGCAATTAAGTGGCATCTGGAAATATTAGAGTCCACCTGAAGCTCAATACTTTATCAATCGAGAGCCAGTCTGAGTGTTATCCTATCATTCAAACTTCGCTGGGATTCAACGTTGCAGCAGGAGGATCTTACGTTTTGAGCAAGAAAATGGATTCCTATGTCATGGTGTCAACATATAGTATTGAAGTGATATTTCGATGTTGGGCAAGAATGGTACCAGTGGCTGCAAAAATGTCGTCGCTACCTCAGCACAACTGGCCCATTCAACTCCACAAAACTCCAATGAAAATCAACAGAATCAACCCGAACGCCTTTCAATCAATATTAATACATCCTTACCAACTTTCAGCCCCATAGAGCACAATTTCACCGAAGACACTCGACCTCTGTTGAGGCAGCGACGACATTGTCGCGACTACACTAGCACAATTGGAGAACGGTCTCTCTACAACGACAGACGAATCAACTTTTTGCAATTCAAGCTTATACTACTTGAGAGGCCCAATTCTTTCAGGTTCGTGAAAGAAGCCCTTAGTATTCCTGAGTTTGCACAGCGCAAAAGTGAGCTACCCTGGTGGACTGTGGTTCTTTTTGAGAACTTCCCGAAACTCCAGCTCCCAGTGACAGACCCATCTCTTTTTCTGAATCTCAGTATACTTTTTGAATTCAGTGTTGGTCATGGCGATACGGGCATGTTGGTCTTCTCGAGAGGCCTGAACTGCTGCAAATCAGGTGATACTTCAAGCAGAGGTTCATTTGCGTTTGAAATTTTGGCTCGCTTTTCTCTTTTACAAAAGAAAAGAAAGCCTTCGTCAGTTAAGTTCTCAGATCATACCGGTTTCTGGCTCTCCTTTGATTGAATTGACACTGCTGGAGAACGGCTGCATTGATATACTGTGAGCACCACAGAAAAGGATCAGCGTTGCTGAGTTAAAAATTGACAAAAGAAAAAGCTCTCTTTTTATCAAGGCTACCATAAATGTACATCTTCAATTTGCGCTGAATAATTTCTCGAGTGTCTGAGCTTCTATAGCTATTCCTGTGGAAGCCCGCTTCCCATGCAACAATGCATCTGAGGAAACGGCTGATTGCAACATGTCGCTCATATTCGGAACCACGTCATCGGAAGAATTTCAATTTCAATAAACATTCCACATCCCCAACTAACATGAACTGCCTTCCTTTGGATACTGCCGCATACAACACTTTTCGCAGCCACAACTTGAATCACTTACAACAAAAGCAACGCATGAACGAGAACCCTAATAATCACATTTCATTAAAAACCTCGCTCTTATCATATACTCAGTAAACAAAAACACAATTAACTTCCCTTCGGCTCCAAAACCCACAGCTTCGTCTTTCGCACGTGACCTCATACCACATAACAATCCACGTATTCAGTCTCACCATACTTGTTCTTGTTGATGGCCGAATTTCAGACCGAGGAAGCCATCAAGGCGGCAGAAACCGAGGCAGAAGCGAAAGTTTCGCTTTCACAGCAGCCGGCCGAAGTTTCAGAAAGCAAAACAGCCTCAGACGTGGATTCCAATGGCACCACTAATAATGGAACAAGTCTTCTGCCAGAAGAGCTCAAAGCTCAATTGGAGGAGACACAGAGGGAGCGAGACGAGGCAAAGCACCAGCTAGAAGGCATAATTGGAAAACTCTCGGGAATGAAAACGATGTTTCAAAACTACAAGGCTGTTCAAGGAGAACTCGATGAACTCAAAGAACAGAGCGCCAAGTGGGATGAAGCCAGAGAGCTGCTTGAATCCGAGAACAAAAAGCTCGTGAATTCTGTGAAAACTTTGAAAGAAGAGCTCTCAAATCTCAACGGAGAGTGTGACAGGCTCAGTACTCAGGATAGCGATTTACGAAGAGAGCTACAAGCAAAAGACCAGGAGCTCCAGGACGAAAAGTACCGTCTAGAGACAGAGCTCAAGCTGGCGCAGAAAGCTGCGTTGGGGCAAAAATCAGAGTATTCTGAGCTCAAACTAGCCAGGGAGGAACTTGACATGGAGAACAGAAACCTCCGGTCGATCATCGACGAGTTGAAGACAAAGCTCGCCAACAAGGACGAGGTTATCCAAAAGAACGACGCTAAAGTGGTGGAGTTGACGGCTGTCAACGAAAAGAAGGTGGAAGCACTTCGAGGGGAAGTGGAAGAGCTCAAAAAAGAGGCAGAAACGCACAAAAACGCTACAAAAGCAGAGGAAGAGGAAAAAGAAAGGTTGCAGCAGCAGCTAGGGCAGGCTCGGGAAGAGTTGCAACGGGCCACGACGGAAGCTTCAGAGGTTCAGACGCTAAAGGACGAAATCCACAGCAAGTCCATCATTATCGGCAAGCTCAGGCACGAGGCAATCATCCTCAACGAGCACCTCACCAAGTCCCTCGGCATGCTCAAGCAGCAGCTGAGTAACGACAACAACACCATAGACAGGGAGCTTATCTCGAACGTGATTCTCAACTTCCTCCAAATTCCACGAGGTGATGCCAAAAAGTTCGAGGCGTTGCAGCTCATCAGTGTGCTCCTAGAGTGGGACGAGCAGCGGAAGGTGCAAGCTGGGCTTTCCAGTGGGTCCACTAAAAATAGGGATGGTGAGAGCAGAACGAGGAACTTTGTTTCATTGTGGACGGATTTCTTGGAGAAGGAGTCGACCAAGGGCAATCCGGGTAATTAATTAATGCATAACGGACGCAGTTTTGAACTTGGTTTGGATAGTGTTTATAGGTTTTATGTGGATTGCATGGTTAATGCGGAAATGGTTGCAAATTGTGAAAAATCTAGCGAGAAGTACGAAGGTAGCAACTTCGGCAAATTTGAAAAAGTAAAATAAATATACATCAGGGAGAGAATGAAGAGAAAAAGGAAAATAAAGAACACATGACATAGACTAGAATGGCTCAAAGAAAAAAAAAAAGGCTCTAGGAATAGGATCAATGACTGGTCTGGTTTGACAACAAGAAAAGAAAAGGAATGACGAAAGAGGGGTGCATAAAATTTGGACTAGGAGAAATTTCGTTGGATTGTCAGGGTCAAGTTAGGATCTTAGCTTGTCTTTACTGTTGAAACTTTTCAAGATAGCTCCCATAATAAGCGCCGAAAAACAGGCCTAATAGGGAGCCCAGCATTTGACGACACATTTGGCAACACGGAATTTGAAATACCTCAATTCCTTCTAGCTCAAAGAAATAACTCAGTTAAATTTTATCCAGGTTTTCAATACCAATTTATGTGGGACTTGAGCTGGTCTCATTGGGTACCAGTAGAATCACGAATGACAGAAGCAATCGGAGCGCTGAGTTTCAAAACAAATCAATAAAAATACCATATATAAAGCCCAATTTAAAAAAATCGGTCAAATTCAAAATCAGCCATATCAAATCTCCCAGCTCCCTACATCTTCTTGATCTATAGCGCGCGAAAAGATATCAACCGCGTACTACTTCTACATTATGGTGGACATTCGGCAGTTTTTCGGCGGCGACAAAAAGCCAGGCGTATGTCAATTGAGCGATTTTCCGTACTTTGAACAATTTACTAACAATAGGCACCGAAAAAGAGACCGGCACCGAAAAGTGCATCGCCCGAGGCACCCAAGAGAAGCAAGCCAGAAGGAAAGAGCAAGTTCTTCGAGGAGAAGCAGAGCCCCAAGGCCTCGCCAAAGAAGGGGAAGAAGGAAACACCCAAAGCCTCGCCTAAGAAGGCCTCGCCCAGAAAGAGAGCCAAGCCCACATATGTGAATCTCGACTCAGACGGCTCAGACTCTGAGGACGACTTCAAGCCTGATGGTGCAGAGGAGGAGGAAGACGATTTCGATGGTGGCGACTTTGACGACTTGAAAGAGGAGGAGCAGGACCCAGAGGAAGACAACGACCTCAGCATTCAGGAAATCGAGCCCGAGCCCAAACCAGCAAAGAAGAGAGAGACGCCCAAGAAGACCCCCAAAGCAAAAGCTGAACCGGCAGGAGAGTCAGACAATAAAACAGCCGAAATATTGGCTCTGATTGAGGATGCCCCCTTGCCTGAGGACGACCAATCAGGAGAGAAATTGAACTACTTCCAATTGAAGAATAAGCAGCTGAGCGTGGCTGCCCCTAGTGGCAGTGTCGAGCTCCCTGAAGCAGCGCCCAACTGTTTGGGTGGGTTGACGATTGTTTTCACGGGTGTTTTGCCAAATCTCGATAGGGACGCCTCGGAGTCTGTAGCAAAGGAATACGGTGCCCGTGTGACCAAATCTATTCTGAAGAAAACAAGTCTCGTCGTGATTGGCGAGGAAGCCGGCCCCTCGAAGGTCAAGAAAATCAAGGAGCTCGGTATCAAAGCAATCACCGAGCAGGGCTTCATAGAGCTTTTGAGCAAAATGCCTCCAGAGGGGGGAAGCGGCAAGGACGCCCAGGCTGCTAAGCTCAAGAGAGAGCAAGAGGAGCAAAAACTCACGGAGGACGCTAGAGAAGCCGAGAGAAAGGAGAAGGCCGAGGAGGAACGTAGGAGAGCCAGGGCTGCTGAACAAGCCAAACAGGCCCAGAGAGAAGGCAGACGTCCGCCATCTCCCAAAAGAGAAGTCCCCAATAGCGACAAGTTGTGGACCACTAAGTATGCTCCGACGAATCTCGGCCAAATCTGCGGTAACAAGGGTAAAGTGGCCAAGCTCAAGACCTGGTTGGAGAACTGGCACGATAACCTCAGAACCGACTTCAAGAAGCCCAGAAACGAAGGAGGCAACTTCAGAGCCGTTCTTATCTCGGGCCCTCCAGGTATCGGAAAAACCACCGCTGCGTCTCTTGTGGCTAAGGAGCTCGGCTACGATATTCTCGAAAAGAATGCTTCTGACGTGAGATCTAAGTCTTTGCTCAACCTGACCATCAAAAGCGTTCTCACCAACACCTCCGTTGTGGGATTCTTTAAAGGCAGGGATGCTGAGGTTCACAGTGAGAACGAGAAGAAGTTCTGTTTGATCATGGATGAAGTCGACGGCATGTCCAGTGGTGACCACGGCGGTGCTGGAGCCTTGTCAGCCTTTTGCCGTATCACCAAGATGCCAATTATCTTGATTTGTAACGACAAGACGCTTCCGAAGATGAGAACGTTTGATAAAACCACATTTAACTTGACTTTCGCCAGACCAAGTGAAATGGAAGTGAGGTCCAGATTGATGACCATCGCCTTGAGAGAGGGCATCAAGTTGGACCCCAGCATTATTGGGCAGTTGGTTGCGGCCACAAACAACGATATTCGTCAGATCATCAACTTGTTGGCTACTGTTTCCAAAACGCAGAAGAAGATCGACCGTGAAAACTCCCAAGACATTGCCAACAGCTGGAAGAAGCATACGGCTCTCAAGCCCTTTGCCATCACCATGGAACTTCTCGCTGGCGGCAGGCACAAGTCGCTTAATGACAAAATTGAGTTGTACTTCAACGACATTGACATAACACCTTTGATGATCCAAGAAAACTACCTCGCTTCTGTGCCCCCAGGACCCTCCAGTGAACAATTGAAGCGAGCGGCTGAGGCAGCTGACAGCATCAGTGATTCGGACCGCATCAACAGCTTGATTCGCTCGAGTGACCAGCAGTGGAGTTTGCTTCCATTTCACGCAGTGATGTCATCAGTTAAGCCAGCTGATGAGATGCAAGGTAAATTCACTGGCCAGGCCATGTTTCCACAATGGCTTGGCAAAAACTCGAGTACAATGAAAGCCCTGCGTCTTCTCCAGGAGTTGCATTATCACACTCGTTTGCGTACGTCCACGAGCAAAGAGGAGCTTCGTCTCGACTATATGCCTGCGTTTGAGGAGCGTCTTTCGAAGCCGTTGGTCAAACACAGCGAGGAGGGTATCAGTGATGTGATTGAGACGATGGACTACTACTACATGTCTCGAAGCGACTTTGACAGTGTGTTTGATTTTGGCCTTGGTACGAAAGCAGCGGCAGCTGTCAGCAAACTACCCACAAAAGTCAAGTCAACATTTACGAGAAAGTACAATGCTGTTCAGCACCCTGTGGCTATTTACAAAACTGGCGACCTGACGTTGGGCCAAGCCCGGAAACAAAAGGCAGATTTCGAGGACGTCGTTGAAGATGACACTGCGAAGGACGACGACGAAGAGGTGGTGGAAAGTGAAGGAATTGATAAGAAGGACAAACTCATTAAGGAAGTCAAGCCCAGAAAGCGTGCCAAGCCGCAGGCCTCCAAGGGTGCCAAAAGGGCGAAGAAGTGAGAGAGTCTCTTCATTTTTTTGGTCGTTTTCTCTGGCCCCGTGTTTCCGTAAATGAGTTTGACATTGAAATTTCATTCGACCATCGAAAGCGATCGGAGTTGGATGCCGCTGTCAAATAGGCTTAGAGGGTCTAATCTGGCGATGTATCGTACAGCCTCGAAGCCGCATTGCGCCCAGACCTGTCAGTAGGGACCTTTGTCCATTGTTGGTGTTGTTACTGAGGATTTGTCACTTTCAAGACATCAGGCCACGAATTTTTCATCAAAAAGAGAGAAAGGAAAAACTGGATTTTTTTTGTGTGCTGGATTGGGCCGTCTGGATCTGGAAGCCTCCTGGCAAACCTTCATGGGCCAGGCTTATGACACCGAGGCAGGACGGAGAATAGCGTGCACCACTGGCGAAATTCGGCCGAATTTTCAAAACAATTCTCGAAAAATACGCCAGAGAATTCTTCACTTCAAAAACTACCCCCGAGCTTGCCCGAAAACATGAATCCTTTGTGTTACCAGGGTGCTCCAGAATCGGGAAGTGCAGGACAGGGGAAGAACGCGAAATTTTATCTGGGCCAGGTAAAGCATTCTGGTGAGCCTGATACATTCTTCAGTTCTTCCTCAGCTGGCTTCTTCAGCATGTCAAATAGGAGCCCCTTATTTAATATGCCACCCAATGGCAACAATGGCAGACAACCGCCGCTGCTTCTGATACCGTCGCCTGTGTCCATGAATCCTGAAGAGTTACCCCAGAGACCACTGGGAGAGGCTCCGTTGCCTAACATACCGACCAAAAAACTGGGTCCGCGTCGAAAACCACCGCCAATCGACTTTTCCAAAATTGACGGCTCCCACTCCTTCAGCCCTCTGAGTGACTCGCCTCATCAACAAGGCTTGCCCTTAGGCCTCGCTACCAACGTCAACCTGACGGCCCGAATCGGCGAGGCTGTCAAAAATCACACTAATCAACAACGGGTGCCGCAGAACCAGCACCCACATAGCCTACAGAGGCCGAAACTGAAAAATATAGACGATCTCACGCCAGAGGACTGGAACCGTTTGGCCAACACGCAGCAGATCACAGAGCTTGCCAAGCTTGGCGAGGGCAATGGCGGCAGTGTTTCCAAATGCCAGCTTCGCAGCGGGAGCCCAATTTTCGCCTTGAAACTAATCAATGCCGACCCGAACCCGGATGTGCAAAAACAGATCATCCGTGAGCTCCAGTACAACAGGCTGTGTTCATCGCCCAATATTGTCAAATACTACGGTACTTTCATGGTGGAAGAGCAGCTGATGATCGGAATTGCCATGGAGTACATGGGCGGTCGCTCATTGGATGCCATTTACAGGAGAGTGATCGAGATCGACCTGCTGAACCGAATCAACGAAAAAGTCTTGGGCAAGATCGCCGAATCCGTCCTCAGCGGTCTCAATTACTTGCACAAGCAGCGCATCATCCACCGTGACATCAAGCCGCTGAACATTCTTCTCGACAAACACGGCAGCGTCAAGATCTGTGACTTTGGCGTGTCTGGTGAAGTTGTGAACTCACTCGCCAATACTTTTGTGGGCACCCAATACTACATGGCCCCCGAGCGTATCATGGGCAAGCCATACACGGTTTCCTGCGATGTCTGGTCGCTAGGGCTTACGCTATTGGAGGTAGCGCTGGGTCGCTTCCCTTACCATATCGAGAGCGAGTCGTCGCTTGGCCCCATCGAGCTCCTATCGTTGATATTGGAGTACGAGCCGCATTTGGAGGATGTTGTGGAAGAGGATATTCTTTGGTCTGACTCGTTCAAGAGTTTCATTGACTACTGTCTCCGAAAAGACCCCGACCAACGGCCTTCACCGCTGCAAATGCTCAAGCATCCCTGGGTGGTGGGCCAGCTGCAGATAAAGGTGAATATGGATAGGTTTGTGAAGCGGCTTTGGGGAGACCAATTGGATTAATGACACGATGCCGCTCAGACAGGGCATACATGAGTAATGACGAGGTACGTTTATACGAATACAGGGTTCCTTTGGTGATTAAAATGGCGAAATGACGTCATCTTGATGAGAATGCCAACATTTGTATGTTGATGGTTCACTGACTCCTGTTCAAGACGCGAGCGATTAAACTTTTCAGAAACAGGGACTTTCAGTTAGAAGGAGCTACACTCAAATGCCAACACAAATGATGGCCGAAATATAAGGAAGGCTATTATCTCAAAGAAAATGCCAGTTTTGGATCAAGAAGTGCCAGATTAAATTCGAAGGAGAAGAGAAAATCAGGAATTGCAGCTCGAAGTTTATCAAGAAGGAAACTTTAAATTCACTGAACTTCAAGCTTTCACCGAATAGTCTGACAAACATTATGAGACAGTTGAGGCATCCTTGGTACGCATTAAGCCAGGCATGATGAAAAGTCAGTCCAACTTTTTGGCCAAAGCATAAACACGAAAGCATTATCATTTATTTTAATAAAATCAGAGCAATGGTAAGGATTAAAAAAAGTTTTGACCATTAAGACTCAGACTTTGGTAGATATGGTCGCGGTTCATTGACCCTGGCTTTATTCGTCAACCAGAAATTCAAAAAGACCATAAGCAGCAAGCTACTTTTAAGCAATAGCAAAAAAACTCCTATCCAAAAATCTAAATCATTATCTGTAGAATTATCCGTAGAAATATAGTATACGATACCGAATAGCTATTTGTATTTCCCTAGCCCAAGCTATCCCTATCGCTTTCCGTGCCACATCGACCAAGCTCAGCAGAGACATATTCATTTTTTAAATTTCAATAAAAACCACATCCAATCCATCCGATCTAATCTCCCTTCCCTGGAAATACATAACACCCCAGCATTTGCAACCATTTCTGTGCGGCACACGACCTCGCAGCCAATCACCTCAGGAACTTTCCTCATTACCAGAACCAACAGAACAACCACAACTAAACATGCCTGTTCCTTTCGAAGGCTTGTTGCCATACGCTATCATGACGGCGTTCTTTGGCTTAGCTGGCCACGGCGTCGGTTTCATCAGATACTGGGACAACGGCTGGAAAAACGACCGTTGGGACTTGGATGCCTTTGACGAGAAAATGATGGCTAGAGACTTGCTATTGACGGGCACGAAGCGAGGCCAGACGAGTGAAGCGGTCGCCCCAGAGCACTTCAAAACCTCCCATATTGTGGAGCAGACCTACTGGACCCCATACAAGGACCAGTTCTTCACCTTCAGAGAGAGAATGTACAGAGGTTACGTTTCGGGCTCGTGGGACTTCAGTTAGACAGGGCATAATACATATATCACGGGGAAGAGTGTAGTCGTTTAGAGCACGGCCAGTGCAGGGGATCCAGAAAGATCGGGGAGCTATTCTAT
Organism: Candidozyma chanthaburiensis; assembly: GCA_030579055.1. Classification (NCBI taxonomy): domain Eukaryota; kingdom Fungi; phylum Ascomycota; class Pichiomycetes; order Serinales; family Metschnikowiaceae; genus Candidozyma; species Candidozyma chanthaburiensis. The sequence goes on from JAKUAA010000028.1 coordinate 122,417, forward strand.
CCAACCATTCTTGACTACGGTAAGAAGATGAGGGATTGATCACTGGAGATGAGGGGCGGACGAAGTTAAGATTTTGAATCATTGAATGTAATGAGCTTGGCTCAATTGACGTAGTTAAACGACTGAGCGTTATACAACGATATGTGTCAATGCCTTCTTTGAATATAGATTCTATTGAATTAATTACATTAGATTGAGAGAACTTCGTAATTCCCGAGCATTTTGGGATACTCTCCTCAATCTCAATAAGCGATCTATTGATTGCAAAGGAAGGCCAACTCAAAAAGCAGTCTAATGTTTGTAAAGAGCATCTAATCTAAACCAGGACCAAAACCAGGACTATCAGCCAGGTCCACGCCCGCACAACCCACGATAATCCAACAATAATCCATGCTGACCCAATACCATACAATTCTATTTAATGCAAAACGGAACTCTATCCAATCAAAACCGGAAACACAAATATGCAGATCCAAAGATCACTTGAAATGTCTGTAGCTGTGCTTTTCGACAATCTTCGGCGCATAACGTCTTCTTTTCTTGAGCCCCAACGCCTCGATCTTGCCGCTGGCCTGGAGCCTATGCATCTGGTCGTAGAATGGGTTTCCCTCGGGCTTGACGTTCTTCAAGTTGCCGGTCAACTCGTCCGAGAGCTTCACCTCGAGAGGCTTGAAAATAACCTCGTTTCTGCCGTGACGCCTGTGCTTCTTTACCTTGGTTACCTTTTTCTCCGTGGCCTCCTGCTTATTCTCAACCTCTTTCTCGATCTCCTCCAAACGTTGGAGTTCCTTCATCCTGACTCTGAGATCGTGAAGCTTTTCCTCGAGAGCTCGCTTCTCGGCGTGTTTGGCGATCTTATTTCTCTGTGTTCTGGTCTTCTTCTTCCACTTGGATGGAGGATTGAGCGAGAGCTTGTACTTCTCTTCCTCAGGCACCTCCTCCTCCTCCTCAACCCTGGTTTCCTCCTCGTCTGTGTCAAATTCGTCCTCCTTCATGTTTTCAATGAGAAATTGAATCCGCTTTTCATGCTCGGCCATGGCCTGACGCTGCATTTCCACACTGCTCTCAGCGTCAAACTCTCTGTCAATCAAAGCCTGCCACAGCTCAAGCGAAGGGTTATACGACTTTCCTGCGTCGACATCGTGCTCCACACTGCCCTTGGACTTGTCTAGCGTGAGTGGAATGGGGCCTTGTTTCACAGCCTTGGGGATTTTCGAAGGTTTGGTGATCGAGACGTATGCAGATTTCTTCAACTCGTCAGGCAATTCCACCTCTTCAGATTCGCCCCAAACGTCAACATTTCCACCCTTGACGAGACCATCCTTCTTGATTCTTCTCTCGCTCTTGTTCTCAGTGAGCAGTCTTCCTCCCAAAGCCATCAACTCCTTCACTTTGCTACCACTGATTTTCTTTTTCATAGTACGGCCTCGGATGGGCTCCACCTTCGACTTGTTGGTCAAGATTTCGGTCATTTTGAGTTTCTTGGCCGAAGGGGCCTTGGAAGCAGAAGCCTCCGTATCTATCACGAAGTCTTCACGGTCGTCATCTCCATGCAAAATCTGCTTATCTCTTTTGGCATCCAAGGACTCGTTTATGTCCTCGACATCGATATTTTTTCTCCAAGCTCTCTTGCCTTTTCTGGAAGGCTGAGCCTTAGGCTTGGTTATTTTGGCCAGTTTATCCATGGTGATGAGCAGAGATGGGATGCATCTTTTTGAGATGCGAGTTTGAGCGCGACAATGTCGCGAGAGGGTTATCAAACAAGGAGACGAAATAGGAATTTTGACAATTGGAGAAAAATCTTAGACAATTTGAGGCCGGTATTTCACCGAACAGTGATCATGAAGCAGTCAGATTGTGGCGTGGGCGGAATTGATGGGGTCATAGTTTGACGGTGCGACGACATTTTTGCACCCAGACAAGGAGAGAAGGAAACCCCCATTTAGGCTGGATTGGATTCCGCCTAATTCTAACAATTCAAGCTTCAAGAAAGCATAAGTAAAAGCAAGTGCCCATATTGGCCATTTTTCTTGCTGTTTCGCCTCCGCCTTCTTGGGTTATTTGTTACCACATGAACCTAAGCTTGTAACCCAATAGGGCACTTTTTGTGAGACGAGGCACTATCATTAATTAAGAAGCTATTTTGGCCCTGTCACGCGTCTCGGAATGACCGGAAAAGGCATCGTCTGTCCATCCTACAAGAAAGTGAGGGGGACAATAGAACTGTTCGGCTGCGATGTGAGTCTCCGCATGTGAAGCCGGGACCCCTCAGTTGGTAGTGCTTACTTTAAGGAGCCAAACCAAATTTATTGTCTTCCATTCAAGCGGGCACAAGGACAAATGGCCGCACAGCGAAGAACTGACTGCAAAGCGAAGGAACGGCTGCACAGCGAGGAGACGACTTCAGAAGGAAAATGGCTCTAAATAAATAGGCACGATCAGGATCAAAGTAGATAGGCAGAGTGAGGCCCCAGCTTTTCGATGGTGAATTCTGACGGAGAACAATTGTTTTATACTGAAGTCCTATCTTTTGAATCACTAGAAATCTTCTCATTAGCAATGAGTACTTTCAGCGCCAATATACCAATGCATTGCTCCTCACCACGTCAAAAACATCGATATTTCTCAATTGAGATGCTTAGAATTCACAGGTTCAAAAGATCTGTCTGACTATTTCCACGAAAGCCACACCCGTAGCTTCTTAAATTGATCCCAAGAGATTGAGACCTGCTTGAACTTGACGACTGAGTCCAATTGAAGATCTTCCTCTTCATCGCCCAGAACACTTATGTTCTTCTAATGGCACATTGACATCCACCAACTTCAAACCACACACTTATTCATCCACCCAATTTTCTCACATCTCCAGCTCACTCTAAAAAGACTTTCAACGAATCTCCAATCACGCCTTTGCCATGGCAACCACCCTTCCCATCAACTCCATCTGATCCATCTCACTTACTGATCCACTGACACACACAAAAGTGGGACACCCGCTCTTTTTCACAAGCACCTGCCCTAGCCTGTGGGTCAAGTCGTGTACTGCCGTATCGGCACATGCTTGTAAAACCGCTGTGTGAACTTCCTTGTTTCTGCCAGGCACAGCATAGATATAGCAGCCAATGGGCGTGGGGACCTGCTCAGTGACATAAACGATATTTGGCTTTTTTGGTGCTTCGCCACGGATCATACTGACAGTGTATTCGCCACAGGAAAGGGGCACTTCCTCTGAAATCATGGAGATGTAGTAGTGGTAGTGGTAGTAGTAGGTGGAGTTGATGTAGAGATATGCAGTCCGTAGTGTAGTAGAAGATGGAAGATGGAAGATTGAACGGGGCTGGGAGGCGGAGCAGGTTACATTCTGTATTTTTGATCATTATTTGCAGTTTCGGTAACTATAGTTTTGAAAATTGCTTGCAGGTTTAGGATAAGTCTGGATTAAATGGTCGGTGAGTTGCACGCTGAATTGTAGGGCACATTTATGATGCGGTGGTCCGAACATATATATATCTTTTTTTGAGTAATACCTCTTAATTGAATGATTGTATTGCCATGGAAATAGCCTGCAATAAGATATTCGCTCATTATTCGAGACCCTCAGGTCAGTCACCCAAGCGTCTCTCCAAGTTTAACAACACATAGGACTTTTCCATCTTATGGTCTTCTTCAATTGACATGTCAGAAGGACCGGAAAGTGTGGGACTTCGTTTATCGACTGAGGGCATTTGAAGTAGGTTTTTACCGTCTTCACAGACCACTTAAAGATGCAAAAATGTTCAAATATGTGTGGTCTCCTGATTTTTAAGCTGCATTGGAGTCACTAAGCCAAAACCTTCCCATAAAAAGCTGTGACATTTGCGAGTTATAAAGGCCGATGTACTTTTTGTACTTTTTGTAAAGCTCACATTGCCCAAGATATGCTTTTCGTGCCCGGAGTTAATTCTCATTTTGAGCTTCTGAACTTGCCATTTTCCATATCGATCTCTCTGACTCAGGCGCTGTTTTCAACATAAAGTTTAAAATACATCGAGGAGCCAATGTTTTTTGTCGAAAGGTAGTTCCTCTGAATATGCATCCACCGGTACCACACACTGGATCGATACTGCGCCGGAGCCGGCCAACCTACCAATATAATGTGACCTCTTATTTCCATTAAATACGCCGGCTAGCGAAAAAAACCCCTGTGCTGCCCCCAGCCTCGGATCAATTGAGATCAATTGAGATCAATGGCGACCAAGTGCAGAAAGCCGCCTTCTCTTCATAAAAACCACAAAATACGGAGCATCTCCACGACCTTCCCGCTCACATGCCAGCCAACTTTTCTCCCCAAAACAGCCCGATAAGCCTCAGACGTTAAACCAGGCGTTTCCAGAATGGCTGCGAAACGGCTTTAACGGCCACCAATCAGCCCCCACCAGCCCCGTCGTATTTCCCCACTCACAAGCGCCAAAAGGCCACTCACAATCGCCACCAAACGGCCACTCACGAAAACGCCGAATGTCCTCGCATCGACCGAAGGAAATAGCCCACCAAAGATATACCGTCCCACATTGACCGAGGGGAGATGTGAGGCAAGTAGCCGTCACCGGCTACAATTATACCATTAGTCGATGGTAGCACTGACTACAGCCAATGCCCGACATCCGCCACAAGCACAATACGCGTGCTAGCTAACAAAGAGACAGACTGGAGACAGGCTGGAGCAGGCAGAAGACAAGCAGGAGACAGGCTGGAATGCAGAGGATTGACGTAGACCGGACACGAAGGAAATTCCGTGAATAGAGCCTCTCTTTTCAATTTTACCAATTAACTTCCTCCTTCAACTTCCTCCCACATCTTATCATTTCATGCCTCTCGGTTGGGTGCAAATTGATGCGGCCTGTACCGAGGGTCGGTGGGGTGAATTGGCACCCAAGAAGGTCCATCAAAAAGGGCCTTTTCGGCGGATTTCTCGAGAAAAAAATACCCATCCAAAATCAGAAAGCTTGCCGGAAAACACCAGTAGTCCAAAACCCCCAAAAAGCCTTCCCCGGATTATCCGCCCCACATACCTCTTTAGCGCTCCAGCATACGCATTTGAGGCCCTGGCGGCTGCAAAACGCTGGATCTGAGACACGCAGAGCCGCTGGACAAAACGCTACTGGAAAACACCCATACTAAATCTCCAAAAACTCCCGCCCCCAAAACCCTCCCGAAAACTCCCTTTCCCAATCGATTGTCTTTGTCCCAAGTGCAAACCGCCTCTGCGACCCCTCGTGCTTGTGATTCTCGCCTGGCCTGGGGTATGCCAGAATCTCATTGTGGACATCTCCTCGAGAACACAGGCCGTTTGTGTTGATCACTTCGCCTTACTTTTTTTTCTCAAATGGCCGACTTGGTGGATTCGCTAAATAGGCTTATTTTCGATAGCCCTCCGCTGTCGGTGGGCCAGCCGCTGTCTTCTGCTGTTCAGCCTCGCGAGTATTTTCCACTCCAGGTGATATTGGTCAAAGATGCCCACGACGGCTGGAAGTCGCTCAAGCTGGAGATCCAGAAAAACCGCTGGCGCTGGGTCCCGGCCGGCCTGAACGTCGAGGTGCATTTTCTGAGTAAGTCCCAGGCGGACGCTGCGGTGGAGTCCATGCTAGCGAGGAATTGGTCCGTGACTTTCGACTACTCCAAGTTTGTTTCTCATCCGGGGACCTTGTTCGTGAAGAATTTGGCCCGTCCGGCCGTGCTGGCCGAGAAACTCCGTGATTTCTTCAACGGCGTGTCCCGTTTTGCCCTGGTGGAGGACGTCAACATCATCAGCCTGGGCCCAGACGACGACGAGGTCTCGGCGATCTTGAAGTTCGAAAATTACCTCGACGTCGACCACATAACGGCGAACCTCCCGCTCGCCGTGAACCCATTCCACTCCTCGTCGCCGCTCTATGTCAATCGCTATGTTTCCAAAAGAGAGCGGGCCATGTGCCCCGACGCCACCGTCAGCGTTTCTGAAGATGCAATTCTCTACGACACGCTTGTGGTGGAGAATCTCGGGGAGTTTTTCAGCCGCAAGCTCAAGATCGATGATGTCGAGGGTGTGCTAGCCAAGTTTGCACTTTTCGGGCCAATTGACTCGGTGTATTTGCCCTTGGCCCCCAGTTCCGAAGAGTGGCTCTCGTTTCGGAAAGTCGGCTTCATCAGCTTTGCCCACGAGCGCACGCTTAACCAGGATATCCTCCGCTGCTTGTATTATCTCCGGGACTTGAGCTTCGAGGAATTCGAGGCGTTTGACGAAAAGGCCATCACCGATATCAAAAAAGACGTCGAGAGCCCCGCCCGGGTGCCCGATTCGCTAGATACGCCCCGGCTTCGTGTTTCCATTGCTCAGAGAAAACACAACCACCATCTCTACGAATGCGCTGAATGTCTATACGTGCACAACGAGCCGGGGCTGCTTAAGGTGAAGATGTGTGATCCGCTGGCTGCCGACGAGCCCAGCGACGCCTTTCTCAATAAGTTCATGAAGGCGTCGAACTACCAGGAGACGAATGTGTATGTGAAAAACTTACCGGTTCTTTTCGAGAACGACGACGAGCTCTGGGCGCAGTTCTGGAACCAGTTTGGCGTCGATGGCATCAAGAGCGCCAAAATCATCAAACCACAGTTCTACTCCAAAAAGCCCGACGAGCTGCTAGGCCGCATTGGCTTCGTATTCTACAAGGAGTTCAAAATGGCTCTTCGTGCCATCATCCTCACCAACAACAAGATTGTGAGTCTTGGAAACGGCCCCGGAATGGTTGTTCAGGCCTCCTTTGCTATTCAAAAACACAACAGCTCGCTGGGCTCGGCAAAACTGGCCCTGTCTTCCCTCAGCCTGAACCTGAGTTACAACTACTACTCGGACGGCTATGGCAAACGCTACTCGGCGCCCATGAACGATCCCAGCTTCTACATGCATGAGCACCGGCTCTCCAACGCTGCTTCCCCTGGAGCTCTGCCGTTTGTGCCTCCTGAGCAGTATTACTTCTATCCTTACTATATGCCTATGGCACCGCCAGAGCAGCCGATGAAGGAGGAGGAGAACGGCATGGGCCACTCGCCAAAACAAATAGCGGGCCTGGTGAACATCAATGCTCCACACTTTCCTAATCCCATGGGCTACATGTACAATCCGTACTACCAGATGCCGCTGCCCATGATGAACGGGCTGGGCCCGTATTTCAGCAACTACTCGATGCGCCAGGGGAAGAAGGGGGAGCGCAAGAAGTCTTCCTAGGATCGGGTTTTTGGTATTTATCTAGACGAGACACTGGACCGTGATTAATTAAAGGGAATAAACACCTGGATGAGGCAGGAGGTGAGCCAAATGGCAATTTGTAGGTTTTTGGAGGAGAAGAGTTTATTTGGTGAAGTGGGATTGAAGTTGTTCCGCTGACTGGCAAGATCTGGGAAGATTGTAGAGCTACTTGAATTTGGGAATTAGCTGATGTCGATCTTGGAAGATGTTTTGAAGGAGCCAATTGTTCTTATTTGATCTTATTTTATATACCATATTGCAATTGCTTCTTCTATGGGATCGTTTACAGAAGCATTTCATAAAATGGTCATCCTGACTGGAGCCTTTTATAATGAAAAAAGCAGAATGAAGAGGGAAAGAATATTATCATTTGAGTCGAAGTTGAGTGAAGGATGCTCTGGATTCCCGCAATCTTGAAGTTTGAAATAGATACTTTTGAAAGCTGTATTCTAAAGGCAATGCTAATGAATAAGAGATCTTAATATAACTGTTTCAGCATCCCAACAGGGCTGGCCTGCCAAGTAATATCAGAAAGTTCATCTCCTATCTCCGACCCTACATCTCGCAATATCTATCATCCGATCGTTCGATCCCGTGTAATGCAATCCTGCCCTATTTACAATGAAGGTGGCGCCTCTTCTCTTCTGGCTGGTGAGACGCTGGCGGCCTGAAACTCCGGCGCTGGCTCAACAGCCTCCTCTTCGTCCGGAGCATCAATCTGCCTGACCTCTTGCACCTCCTCGATATAGTACTGTAACATACTCTCGATACCGTTTTTGAGAGTCACAGACGAAGAGTCACACGATCTGCAAGCGCCCTTGAGCTTCAAGTACACGACGCCAGTGTCCTCCTCGAAGCTGGAAAACTCGATATCACCTCCATCGTCCTGGATGGCCGGTCTGATTCTTGTAAAGATGAGCTCCTTGATCATCTGCACGACTTCGTCGTCGTCCTCACTGAAGCCAATATCATTAGAAAGCTCAGAATCCTCGTTTACCACAGGCAAGCCGCTGGACAAGGACTCGGTCAAAATCGAGAAGATCTCGGGTTTGAGAAGACTCCACTCAGTGTCATCGCCATGTTTCTCGATCGTGATGAAGTTCAGGCCCAACATGATCGATTTGATTCCGTCGATGGCGAAAAGCTTCACCGCAAGTGGGGAGCAAGCCGCCTCTCTGCCGCTGAGAAACTCTCTGGTCTCGTTTTCTCTGAGGATGTTCATGGAAGGAAGAAACTTTAGCGCGTTTTCGTTGGGTGTTTCTGCGGTCTGAATGAAAAGGTTTCTGAGCTGCGCTGAAATAGCAGGACGCTTTAGCGCCGATAGACGCATACTTAGGCCTCGGGCAAACATTGTGGTGAAATTAGTAAGAAGAGTGTGGATTCAATCAGCACTTAGGTATGTGCAGCGTAAGATGATGGAATATTGCGGATCGGAAACCCGTGCCTCCGGCTGATATCGGAAGGCCGCGCTGCATTTCTTTTTGCAGCCAAAATGACCGCGAGTCAAAGTCCGAGTCACCGGAGTTTTACTCTCCGAATAAGATTTTCTCAAACATCGAGGCTGCTTTTTCCTCGATTTTGGCTTCGTTGCCCTCGCTGCTAATCGACTGGTCAAGTTGAAGTTTGTTTTCTGCAAGCATCAAAATATTCTCGTCTATGGTGTGCTCTGAGATGAGTTTAGTAACAAGAACCTCACTGGTTTGTCCCACACGATGGGCTCTATCCTCTGCCTGTTTATCGTCATGTGGGTTGAAGGACTGGTCGAAAATAACGACGTTGTTTGCGGCGACTAAATTGATACCAAAGCCGCCAGCCTTGGTGGAAAGCAAAAACACTGGAATGGTGTCATCCTCGTAGAAACGATCAATGATGTCTTGTCTGGTTTCCACACTGGTCTGACCGTCGAGCCTGACAAATGTGATGTTGGAGAAACTTAAGATTTTCTCTATGATATCGAGCATCTGCGTGAACAACGAAAAGACAAGCACCTTCTCTTTTTTCTCAATCACCTGCTTCAAGATCTTCAAGAGCTCGGTCACTTTTCCACTCTCAAACCACTTGGCCTCCTCAAGAATGTACGAGCCAAGTGAATTGGGGAACTTCTCGCAAAGTCCATTGAGTTCGTAGTCGCTCATCACCAGCATATCCTCCACGATGTAGTCCTTGTTGGCGCTGACATACTCGGGTTCTTTCATGATTTTCTTGGCCATCTCCTCCAACATCTCATCTTTATATTGGGTTCGGAAGAGGAGTGGATGCATGGACGCTTTTCTTAACGACATCATCACGTTCGACGAGGATGCGGTGGGATTGACACGGGCTGCATCTGCTTCCTTGCCAGTGAGCTTCTTTCTTCTTTCTCTCTCCGCTCTAGCCTCCTTACCACGGCGAATGAAACCGTCGTAAATCTCCCTTTGCACGGGTGTCAATGGACATTTGACCACCTCGTGGCTCTTGCCTGGAAGGTATTTGAGCACCTGCGCCTTCTTCCTTCTTAAAACAAAAGGCGTCATCATCGTCTTGGCCTTATTGATGGCCTGCTGGGACATGAGCGGGTTGTAGTCGTCTGAAGTGGTGTCTACACTCGCCTTCTTATTGAAAAGACCCTGCAAGTCTTCTCTCTTCTCCACAAACAAGTTCGGAAGCATAAACGCTAGAAGCGAAACAAGCTCCTTCAAGTTATTCTGCAACGGCGTGCCGGTGAGAAGCAATCTGTAGTTGGCCTTGAGTCTCATGAGCTTGTTGTACCTCTCACTGGTAGAGTTTTTCAACATGTGGCCTTCATCATAGACAATCATGTCAAACTTGTGGTTTTTCAAGAACTTGAAGTCTGGTGGAGAGCCAGTGGCCAAATTATAAGTGGTCACCAAAACGTCGTACTCGGATTCGGCAAGCTCGTAACGCAAGTCTTCACGTTCTGCTTGCGAGCCATAGTAAGCCTGGACCACCAAGGAAGGGCAAAACTTCTGGAACTCACGAAGCCAGTTTTCTAATGTCGACGAAGGAACCACCACTAGATGGGCACTGCCCTTTTCTGAGGTGGCTTTCAAGTGAGCCATGAACGCAATAACCTGACATGTCTTTCCCAAACCCATCTCGTCAGCGAGAATACACGAAAGCTTATTTTGGTAAAGCAAATTGAGCCAGTTAATTCCCACCTGCTGATATGTCTTAAGCTCGACCTCCTCCGCTAGAAGCGTTGGCTTATGCTTGATATAAGGCATGCTGCGGCCCTTGGCGCCAACATCATCGTCCTCCTCGTCCTTGGTCTCCCCAGAAAGCTCCACCATGCTAAGTTCGCCTTCACCAGTGACTTTGACGCCCCAGCGGTCCATCTGGCGGGAAATTAAACTACCGTAATCAGAGCACTTCTTGATCAACGAGTCCACAGCCTTGTAACCCTTAAGACTGAATTCCGTGGCTTCCACGATCTTGAGCCCCACAGCTTTCCGCTGACCACCGCGTCTTCTGACTTTGGTTTCCGGCTCAGGCGTGGCCTCGTCAAAACGGTCCTCGGATATCTGGTAGATGGAGTGGTAGGGTCTCTTGGATATCAAGAGCTCGGCAACCTTCGGCTGGATGTTGCAAATTTCGATAATGTCCTCCTGTGGGGCGTTATTGAGGAACTCCAAGATCTGTCCGTCGATGGACGTGAGGCCAGAAATAAAAGCGCTATCATTGTCCTCCTGCGACATGTCGTCACTGTAGTCCTCCTCTTCTTCCTCAAGATCGTTGTCGCTCTCAACCACGACCTTCTTGCTCTTCTTTCTGTTTTCTCTGATTCTATGTTCTAGCTCTTCCAAATTGTGCCCGTTTTCAAACGAGGGATTGAGCCTGGGCACATCTTCATTGTGACTGAAAGCAGCAGACAAGGCGCCAGGTTGCAAGAAAGACGGAGCCGGGGACAGTTCAGAAGACGAAAGTGCTGCGTTATCGGCCCGGACAAGACGACGTCTTTTCTGAGGAGCCAGACCCAACGATTTCTGGAACATGTAGTCGATTCTCGGCTGGGCGTGAGCTGGCGGGCCCTGGTTTTGGCGGTACTTTTCGAGAATCGACACTTTGGGTTTCTGGAGCTCCACCTTGGTGCTGTTGATGTCTGGTTTGACCTCGCTGAGCTGGGGTCTCTTTTGTCTAGCGGTGCCTCTTTTCACAGGCGAGGCGTCCTCCTCCTCGTAGCTTCTAGCCTCGGTGTTTGGTTCCCGGGGCACTTCCTTAAACTCGGTCTCCCGCTTCTCCTCGAGCCGCCTCTTCTCTTCTATCTCTCTATCATGCTGAGCCAAACGGCCCGGTAAGTCTAGGTTTTCAGCAAGCCACAGCGAAATGTCTCGTAGGTTGCCTTTGCCCCGGACCATGCCCTTGAAGATCTCAATCTCGGTGAGGTAGTAGAACCGCTTGGACAAAATCGGCCAGAATTTGTGGGAGTAGAAACGGTTCTTCATCTCCATAGTATGAGCGTCTGGAGTCTTGGTGGCGTGGGCAGGCATCCTGACTTCGTGTTTTTCCGGCAGCAGTTTCACGTTGATGGGCAGCAGCAGCGGCACCTGCATCGTGGCCTTGTTGGGGGTTTGATCTGCTGTCATGAGAAGAGTTGTGAAGTTTTTCTCAATTCGCGTTGATCTCGAAGAGGTGGAGGAGGAGGTAGGGAGAAGCTGGGTGGGCGGTTCGGGGAAATAGGGTGATTTGCTAGCCGAAGGATTTAATTTTTAGAAATTAAGAGAGGTTTGACTCTGCAATTTTCTTTCTTTGGTATCACGGGCCGATAAGATAGCTGTGGTTGCGCTGTTTTGCACCCAATTGAGAGCTAAGGCAGGGCTGGAGTATGGAAGAAAAAAAAAAAAAAAATAAATAAAACAGACTTAGGGGAAGGTCCACCGAGGAGGCCTTTTGGAACGCAGATGATGAAAGAAAAGAAATAAAGTTCAAATGGAACGGCTGGTGAAGGAGATGGTACGATTCTGGGATTGTGGCTTCGACGTGTTTCCATAGGCTGTATCATTTTTGGAAAGTATTCACCTTTTTTAATCACATTTGTAGATATTCATTTTTGATCGTTAGCAATATTGGAAAATTTAGACCCTTGACGTGGACCCGAGTAACTCAGGTAGTTCACCGGCCTCCTGAAGATAACCAAGTTGGATCGGGGCGTTGATGAATTGATTCTTTTAGATGTTCAGCTATTGAAGCTATTTTTCAATAAGGTTTTGAAATTATGGTTACGTTTGGAGTGTGATAGGTTTGGTTTCAGTAGGTTTTGGAAGCAGCATTTGCAACCACAAATGGGGTGCGTGGTTTCGAGGTTGAGATGAAAAGAAAGAAACAAAAAAAAAATGATATTTTGTCTTTTTATCACATGATGCCTCCTGTTATCTCTCTTTTTGGCTCCTCTGTAGGCTGTGCTACAAGTGGCCACAAAGGTTGTGCTCCAAAATGACACTGGGACGAAGAGACAATCAGCTGTTCAAATGGGATGGTGATATTCTGTGCATGGGTATGAAAAAAAATATGGATCTCGGCAAAATATTGTACAAAAGAGCTCAAAGATTCTTACTTCCCAGGATTTCTAGATTCAAGAAGGAGAGTTCAGCAAGCTGTTAGAATGGGCCATAAGGGGCTTCAGAATGTGCTTATCTTGTCCCAGAAAATTCTAAATCTTCTCATGGAGAAAATGCAACACTGCTGACTTCTCTTTGCTTAGTTTGGAGAATGAGCCATGAAAAGACACCAAGAAGGGATCATTTTTCAACTGACGCTCAATTTGAGCCTATGAGTCGTTCGTTCTCCCAAACAAATGGATATTCATAAAAATGATTCCTGTTCTCAAAGATTCTAGCCAAAAATCAGAAACTTTTTCAATATCGGATTTGAAGACGTTAGATCAACGAATCACCATTGACACCCATTTAATGTCTTCCACTGTGTGAACGTAGTCACACAACTACCCTCAAACCCTAACCTTATCACGCCAACCAAGCCATGGAAAACAGATTTAGCCTTCTTTTTACTTACTTACATTTTTGTCACTCAATTTCATCCTCTCCCGGAAACATCAATCTCACCAAATCTGGGGTATTTTTCAGTGCGCAGCCATCTTAACTACTATGGATCCAAAACCTCAATACCAAATTCTAGCGTGCGGGTCCAACGGCAGCTTCCAGCTCGGCGTAGGCGACGACGAAGACAGGAACACCCTAACGCCGGTAGATGCCGATTTTCCCGCTTCGAAACCGACCACTTTTGCCTGTGGAGGAAACCACACACTAATACTCCATGAAGACGGACTGGTAATGGCTGCAGGCAGCAACGAATACAGCCAGGCAGGATTTAAAGGAGAGCATACATTGGAAAATTTCACAAGGGTACCGGGATCGTGGAAATTTGTCGCTGCTGGCTGGGAATACTCGGTGTTTGTGGATCACGAGGACAGAGTATACACTTGTGGATACGGACCCAAGGGAGAGCTAGGACTCGGCGATAAGATAATACTTGCAGAGGAGCTTTTTGAAGTCAAATTTGGAAAGAAAGGGCGAGTCATGGGCCTCTACTCGTCAATTAACCATGTGGTGGTTGTCACTGAAGAAGGCACATTTGGCTGGGGAGCATGCCGAAAAGGCCAATTGGGTGCTGTGAAGAAATTGGACGAAAAAGGAAAACCAGTGCTGGCTTACTGGGAGCCTGAGAAGGTGGATCTTCCTGGAATAGCCGCTTTAGGCCATGATCGTACTGTTCTCCATAGTACACTGGGCATTGAGATTTTGGGCAAGAATGCAGAAAGTATCGATGTTGAAGCCGCTGATATTAAGGCTATGTGGTCCTCTGTTCATTGGGCAATTCCACAAAACGGCTTTATTGAAGTCTTCTCCAGTGGGAATAATCTGCATGGACAGTTGTACAAGTTCAAAGGCGAAACCAAGGCGGTTGACTTTACTGTCGGATCTGAGCACGGATTGGTGTTGCTAGAGGATGGAAAGGTATCAGCTTGGGGCTGGGGTGAACACGGCAATTGTGGAAAAGCCCAAAAGGGTAAGGAAGAAGAGGTGACGTTCGATTACCTCAACGAGGTTTATGGAGGCGAAAAGAAGGTTCTGAAAATTGCTGCTGGGTGTGCAACAACGTGGGTTGTTGTGGAGAATTAGTGACGGGATGCCTAGACGCATTGGTGAAGGTTTTGGTAGTCCCAGCGAGACCTAAAGGATTCGAGCTTCGGGCAAATTCACGATGTGACAGACGATAGAACAGATGGTAGCAGAGCTTGAAAACTTCGAACCAATGGGTGGAACGATAAGTGCAGAATGAGGAACAAGATTCAAGTTATAAATTGAACTAAAAGGTTCATATTCTGACTCGAACATGATGCAATAGGGTCAATCTGAGAGCACACTGAAGACAATAGGCTATTTGATTTTTCCAAAGTTGTGGCTGCACTAATGAAATAAGACAGTTAGGTTTGACTTATATAGGCAGAATGAAATATCAGGGCGCTAAGCATAACTAAAAGATAACAATGACTCGTGCAATCAGGAAACGAGAAACTCAAATGGTAGAAACGAATCTAAATCAGAAGGACCAAATTGTTGTTTAGACGTCCAAGAGTTCAGAAGACCAAAATGGATTGAAGCGGAAGAGATACGGAGACTTAAATCAAAATGTACGTTCAACTTCAAGCACCTACAAAAAAGTGCCTCCACCCACAGTATCGTAGGCGCAAAAAAATGAAAGAACATCTTGCAAGCCAGTCGGCTTGAAACAAATCGACAAAACTCACTTCAATGCCTTCCGAGTGAAGAGATCTCCAAAGGGCCAAAAGAAACAGAAACAAAAACAGCTTCAGCCAACTTAACAAACCAAACCATCCTCTACAATCCAGAAACCGGGACATGTCGCGAGGTATCTTTCCCATATTCATCTATGCCACAATCGGCCGAAGATGGAAAATATGTTCAACGCGTTGCTCTGGGACAAAAGTATCGGTGATGCCTGTGGAACTACGACACCCCCTTCAAGCTGTCCAAGTTCCAGAACCGTCCGGTGTGAACCTTCGGGTTCTGGTACTTGTAGAAAAAGTCCACCCATCGCATTTTTCTAATACCTTCGGTGCGGGTAACCCACTATCAACTACTACTCCATCAGCTACCACTCCGTCTAAAACCCTAAAAAAGACGAAAAAAAGCAATGTTTGGCGCAGTGTGCTCCGGACGCCCAGTGCAATTGGCTCAGCAGGTTGAACCCACTAAATACGTGCTTACCGTGGAAAATGCAGCCTCTATTAACCATGTAGCTGTGTTCTTGCTTCCCCAGACAGAGTTCACGGATCCCAACTTCACGGCCTTGGTGTACTTCCAGCTTCCCAATTCGGCCGATTTCAAGCTCCTTGGAGGTTTGAACCCGGTGAAACCCTCGGCGATCTTCAAATTGAACAATACTTCTGGTCTGCTGACATCGTACTTAGCTGATGATGATGCTATGAACGACGACGTGGCTGCCTCTGCAGATGCTACCATCAACATTGGAATCTCAATTGAGCCCACCCCGCAGGCGGAACAGCTTTTGCAGGCGGAGAAAGCGAAGAGCTCCTCAGCCTTGGTTCCTTCTAAGAAAGCAGCTCCCAAAGCGCCGCTGGATATCGCCAATTTGGCAAATCGAATTGTCAAACACGCCTACAACTATCTCAGTGGGTTTGTGGATCCAGCGGGCAAAGTACCCATGAAGGCGTTTGATACGTGGTGGGAGAAGTTCAAGACCAGGCTCCAGACAAACCCGAAATTTCTCGAGGAACTCGACTAGTGGTGGAATAAGGACGTGAGGATTGATAAAAGATTCCGAATTTGGCAGGCAATGGCTGAATCTACTGGTAGGTGGAGCCAATGGACCTGCCTGAGGTTGGTGAATTCATTTGGGTTGGAAACGATCTGTTGTGTTAATATGGGAAGAGAAGCTGCAGATTTGCGCTAGCAGAGTTCCTTTACAGACTGCCAATATGCTGACTCAGGGAGAAAATATTCGTCATTTTATCCACATAGCTTGTTTCCTTGCGATCTACAAATTGGGCCAAATTTCGGCTCAACGCTAGATGAATGCTGATCGCATTCGAGCTAACATTGATCTGGCTTTTCTGCTGGGTAGGCTGATTGGCTGATTAGGATCAGAACCAATTAAAGCTTTTTGCACATCGATGAATGGTGCTTACCTGGATCTTTTTGGAAAACATCTAAAATGAATAGACTACATTTGAATGGAGTTGTTCCTCCCGACTTTCATGATAATTGATACATCTGGAATGACAATTGATGTATTAAAAGATATATACTACACCCAGACAGTCAATCTTTTTGAACAAAATGAAGCCCACCAGGATTAAATGATGCCGGGGAGTAGACTACGAAGGGTTTCAATCACTTTTGAGATCCACTAATATAGCCTGTTTCGTTTAATATATCAAAGAAAATTACAACGTTTTAGCTATCACAAAAGTCATTATCTTACCAGTGAGGCTGAAAGCATCAACCCTCAAATGACTTCGATTACAATTTTATAATTGATCCAATGATGATTAAATGGCATTCATGAATGTGTCTGAGAAGAGTGGTTAGAATGCTTTTCAATTGGAGTACATCTGAGGTTAATTGATCGATCATTAGGTATCCATTTAGCATTTGTATAGTGAAGAATGAATAATTGTCTTAAATCGAGTTATCTGTCCGATGACCTATCCTTCGGTTTGATCAGCTTTATCTCATTTCCTAATTGCCTTGGATTTCTGATTACAGTTTAAGACCAATACTTACCAATGTCTGCTCAAATGCAGATCACTCCATTCACTACATATTTTCAATAGTCATTCCCTACGTCTTCACACCTGACGTTGGTCGTTGAGTCCCTGGTAACTCTCTAATCCCTACTAAGCTACAGTCAATCAAGTTTCCAAAATTGCATTATCTGGATTATGTATTAGACATATTGTCGTTTTTGTTTTAGTCCTTAGCTCATGCTTACAACAAAGCAAGGGCAACCACACCAGCAACACCGCCAGCGGCCATGTAGGAGCCCGAGCGGGCACCACCGTTGTCCGAAGAGGAGGAAGAGCCCGAAGCCGAGTTGGACTCGGAGGAGCCAGATCCAGAAGAGGAGCCAGATCCAGAAGAGGAGCCAGATCTGGAAGAGGAGCCAGACTCGGAGTCAGAGCCAGACTTAGAGCCAGACTTGGACTCGGAGCCAGACTTGGAGCCAGAGCCAGAGGTGGCCTTCAGCTGAGCAGAGGAAATGCCGGACACAATGTCCCCGACAGAGCCATTTGAAGTGGCCGAAGCCAAAAGCGCAGAGAGCTCCGAGGGGTCAACAGAGCCGGCGGTGACAGAGCCAGACGCCAAGTCATCTTGAGTGAAGACATCAGCGTACTGCGAGGCCACACTTTTGAACTGGGAGCCGAAAGTGCCATAGAACGAGTTCACCCACAGCAACTGAGCAGACTGATCGTCGGAGGCAATGGTGCCGTAAGCAGCCAAAGCAGAAGCCACCGAAGGCTGGGCATACACCGAATTGAGGGCCGAGTAGTAGGCCAGCGCCAAAGTGCCAGTGTAAGAGGTAGTGATACCGAGGAGGGCAGGAGTAGCCGTGACAGAGGGCGCAGCAGACTCGGAGCCGGCGGACTCGGAGCCAGCAGACTCGGAAGCAGCGAGAGCGGCAGCGAGGGACGAGAGGAAAACGAGTTTCTGGTTCATTGTGGGAAAATAGCGAGGATCAGGAAAGTGGGAAATCGCAGGGCCTTATATACTGCAGTGGGGAAGCAAGGCGCGGCGGGCAAAGTTGGTGAACGAAAAAAGCCGATGCCATTGACCCGATGATCTGGAAAATATCGGAAGGTATTCTTGATTTTTTTTAATTTCCCTTTTATTTTGGGAATTTTTTTTTTTTTTTGGAGGCGTCCCTTTAAGCCAGAGGCTCCTCAAAGGAGAGGTGTTGTGCCCAAACCTAATTTGGCAGTTTTCTTCAATTTGGGCAAATAACTCGCGCCACGCCGCAGCGAAATCCAAAACACAATGATGGCAGGAGTCTGGCGCTGTTAATTGATTTGATTGGCCAAAGCACTTTTGGCTTTAATTTTTTTCTTAATCTCCTTCGAGAAGAAAGAAAAAAAAAAAAAATTCTCGAGCGAACCAGCAAAATTCTCGTGGCGGGCGTGGCTTTGATGACAGATCCTCATTTTGGCGCCATGCGAAAAATCTATTTATGGCCGGGACCACTTCACAGAGACGTCAAAAAGTGTTGGAAAATGACATCACGGTAATCAAAGTATTCTGAATTAGGGCTTCAATAGTTAAAGGAGGCCGTAAGTGGAGCACTTTTTGGTGAGGCAGACTTTGGCTACCGCCATGCATTAAACGCCTCAAAATGTGAAAACTCACGATGCCCTTCGGGGTCATAAGGCTTCCATTAAAAGCCACCATCTTTCTTTTCTGCAATTGATGCCAGCTTGATCAAATAGATTCAGGAATGATTGATCCGAAATGTCTCAGTCGTCTAAACTGCCTGCATCGTCTGATTCATCTTGTGCTACATATCAGCCCACATCGAGGCACAAAGTTCTGTGATTTGGACCTGTTGCTTCTTTGTTTGGTTTTGCAAACTTCGCCCATTGCAGGAAAGAACATGGATCTTGAGATGTTATAAAATGCGAGAATGGTAGACGGAATTTGCGTGCCAATAGGTTTTGATTGACATTCTCTCCAGACGCTGGTTCTGGATCAGTGGGGTAAGTATTGTGGAGAGACTAATTGGGAAATAAAGCTCACCATGGTGTGAGAACTACCATTGTAGTATGGTGATTCTGTCAGCATCGTGTGAACTCAATTGTTAACAGTGCAATTATGAAGAATCCTGATGTCTTAGTATTTCGTAGTGAGAATAGTCTTCGAAGACCACAAATAGACTCGCTTAGCAGTCTTACTTTTTATAATTTATTTTCAAATGGACGCGTAGGACTCAATAGCCGCCAATTGAGCATATAGCTTTTGGACTCAGAGTCCTCACTTCACTCTTTCCTTCTCTTCAATAGATCGCTCACCAAAGAATTGACGATCTCTCGCACTAAATATTTTCAATCGAACATTTTCGAATTCCCCTCCTATTGTTCTGCCATTGTCATTTATCCATATCTGTCTTCCTGTGCCATGCACCGGTCTGCCAGAGTAAATGTCTTATTAGTAGTCCACGTAGCATGTGAAAGAGGTCGTAGATCACCGTCTACTCGCGATTATCATACAGTGTCAATAGTCATACATACTCGGGATCAGTAGGAACTCTAAAGTCTAAAGCAAGGCAATGGCAGCCACAGCAACTACACCGCCAGCAAGGTAGGGGGAAGATGCACCGTTACCACTCGATGAGGAGCCAGAGCCACCGCTACCGGAGCTGCTTCCACCGCTACCAGAGCCGCCGCTGCCAGAGCCACCGCTAGAAGAAGACAGGCCGCCCCTGGCGGACGAAGAGCCACTGCTAGGCGAGGTGACTGAACCCGAAGAAGCGCTTCTGCCGGAGCCAGAGGCAGAACCAGAGGCAGAGCGAGAGCCCGACGCAGAGCCCGACGCAGCACCCGAGGCAGAGTCGGAGTCGGATTCTTCATCTGAGTCTGAATCGCTTCCAGCGGAAGCTGTGGCTACAGAACCAGAGCCAGCGGCAGTAGCAAAGCCAGACAAGCTACCAGCCAAGGTGGAAAGGGCGCCCCAAGCTTCGGTGTTTCCCAAAATGCTCAGCGCAGCAGCCAACGCTGAGGAGACTTCGGCTCCCGTGGGAATTGCATACGAAAACAGACCATAAAGCGACAGTAAGTAGGCAGCGTCAGTGAGGTATTGATAATCGTCAGTGAAGAGAGAGTAGTCGTTGGCAGACAACTGGTTCAAGATGGAGGAGACCTGGTCGTCGTACTCGTCTCTCTTGGAGGCAGCAACAAGGGCGGGGGCAAGAAGTAAAGCAAGCATTTTCAATACTGATCCAAGAACCAGAAGGGACTTGGGCTCTTTATACCTCATTCTGCCGTTTACGAGGCTTTTTGCAGCCAGTGGGGACCCACGTCTGTTCCTGCGTAAACACGACGGGGAAACGGCGCCTCCCCCTATTGAGGAAAAAAAGCATGGCTTTGGGACAGATTAGGCGACGGAATTGCCCAATCAGAGGAAGGATGTGAGTTTTGGCTTTAGTTGTACGTGAAGCTTTGGCTTTTCACGAATCAGCCCCTGCAAGGAAGCATGCAAAGGCGGCTATGAGTGCAGCGGTTCCTGGACCTTTTTGTGGAGCATTCGCTGGGATTCAGCCCCGCGGCCAATTAGCAGTAAAGAAGAAAAAGCTGAGCGCCAAAAAAAGACGGGAAGTAGCTAAGAAAAGATGAAATTGAAGGAACCAGAGAATAAAGAAAAACAACAGGAAAGCAGCATTTCAATTCCAAAGTGGGTTTATCCCTTTTCTGCCCCTGGACCGCTTGACAGTCTATTGTGTTTTGAACGCGAATCATTTTCACATATACGAGTCCTGGCGCAGGCCTCAGTTTCCACAGTGACGCATTGGGACGGCTTGCGAAATTGGCATTGTGGAATTGTGTGGTTCAATTTACGAGCCAGGGGAAATGGGGCAATTCAAATGCGCTTTGAAAAGTGGAATCTCTGGAGTTGTCTAAATTGATATTTGTTAAAAAACAAATTAACCTTTTTCGGACTGACAGCTTTCTTTGACAGGGCCACGCGGCTGAGAGCGAAGACGGGAATCCAAAGGCTGGGACACGGAGAAACCCGTGAACATACGGCCTCGCGGTCAGATGGATATTTCTAAACACGATTTTCACACAATTGATCCGATTTTCGGGAATAAGGGTCTGTAGCACCAATGGGTGGAAATACCAATCCCACGTGTTTTTGAGGCTTGTATTCCAGCCCCGTTTGGCCAGTGCTTAGTGGGGGCTTATTCTGAGGATTTGGAGGTTTGGGGAGTTGGTCCTGGAAAGTTACTGGAAGCAGGTGAATGAGGGCGGATGTAGAAATCAGCGACGTTCTCTTTTTAAATAAAAATAAACTGGGACGTTTTGATGAATCTGCCCGATTTAGGATTTTCTTTGGTTGGAGTTGGAG
This sequence comes from Candidozyma chanthaburiensis, assembly GCA_030579055.1. Classification (NCBI taxonomy): domain Eukaryota; kingdom Fungi; phylum Ascomycota; class Pichiomycetes; order Serinales; family Metschnikowiaceae; genus Candidozyma; species Candidozyma chanthaburiensis. The sequence goes on from JAKUAA010000028.1 coordinate 143,795, forward strand.
GTGGTTATAGAAGCAAATTGGGCATGGTTGTGATGAAAATGGTTAGAGCGATAAGTCGGTGAAAAAACATTTTTTTAAAGGGATATTGGCTGAAATCTGGATTTGTGTGTGAGCTATAGGAGTGAGGATGTGTTGGCTCAATTTCCCTGGACTGCCATCACACGAGTAAAAATGTTCTTGACAAGCAAACAAGGGTATCCAATGAAGACAAAAAAGTGGAAAAGCTGGCACGAAATCTAAAAAGAACAGATCAACTTTCGTGACGTTTAGGCCAGTTGCTAAGCCGATTGGGTGCTGAGTCACAATAAAATCCCAGGCGAACAGTTCTAATTCCTTCATTTTCATTGGTCTCTTGATTGGCGAATCTAATGAAATGTTCTCAGTTTTGAAAGAAATAAACTTGTATCGCTATAGATACGACTTCCAGTAAGGTCTTTCAATCCAATTTCAAGAGATTCTGTTTGAGCCAGCTCTGAGGGACTCCGCTAAGCAGTAGAGGCCATAAGGCTACAATAAGCCAACTTTAATAGAAGGCATTAGTAAAAGCTTGTAGCAAATTTTGTATTTTTCAACGATCATCAATTGAGAGTTTATCGCTCTAAAAACAACTAGCTAAGTAAGTACCCAAAAATCCCGAAAATTCTTTTTTTTTGACCACCTATCTTTGACAGAGAATTTTGATGGAAACTATGGATTTCAAAATTTGAATTCCAGCATTGAAGGGACGAAGTGGCGGTTATTTCTTCACGAATTACTCCAAATCAGAGAGTCAGAGTGCGGACCATGAAAAACTCTGCAATTCACGCCTCTTTTCTCGCCGTAAAAAGGCGTCTATAATAGCTAAAAAATCCGCCAGATGCAACTAGCAAACATTAAAAGTCCAAAACAGTCAAGAAATAACCAAAATACCTTTTTTTCATGCAAAGGGGCAGATTTTAACATTTAACGTGCAAAATATATAATGTCCCCTACTGAGAAAATCTCTGTTATGGTTCGTTTAGGGATCTCTTTTAGCGGTTGGTCTTAAGCCCAAGTTATACT